>BQKZ01011076.1:0-17578 GCA_036244855.1 Temnopleurus reevesii | reverse complement strand
ACGCGAATTCAATATTTTCTTTCTTGATAAAGGACAGCTTCTCATGAACAGAATTGGATAAAAATTTCAGAATTTATTCTTTATGTATTCCATTTTAGCATGATTTAATAAAATCTTGGAAATAATTTTCTATATGCCCGATAATAAGCAAAATATTGTTATAACCAAGAGAGGGCGCTAAATACGATTTAACGGTCAAATTCAAATTTTCACTGCCACTTTGCAAATTGTTACGTACATTTTCATTTGCACATAAAATTTAACAAGATGCGCATGAAACAATGATTTTTATTGGTAATGGTAGGCTACATGTGCCGATCAGCTGCAACTTGCAATCAATTGCAACTTTTGAACAACACCTCCATACATGTAGTATCATAAACATGCTGCACAAAAGATTGTGTGAAAATGAACGAGTTTATGAAAAGCTATCACCTTAAATGTGCAAAATATTACAGGATTACAGCATTACTACTTTTCGTATACATGATGATGATGCTGATGATGACCTTATGAATGTCAGATATTGTTTAAAAAGTCCTCCAAAATGATGGCTTTTTTATCGTAAAAGTTACAAGCATTTAGTAATTTGTAATGTTAGAAATTTACTTTTTCAAAGACCAAAAATAGTTTTCATTGAATTTATAAAAGCCTTCATGTAGTCCAAATCCGCCAGCTGAAAAATGGCATTTAAAAGTAGCCTACAGAGTGACCCAAATTTAAAAAGTCAAAACTTTCTGAATAAGATTAAAAGAAAAATAGAATTCTATATTTTGTTACATGTACCCTATCATAACTACCAGTTAAAGCCCAAGTATAGTTTTGGTAAAGATTAAGAAATGTGAATTTTTGGGATATTTACCATGAAATGTAATTTGTATACATATTTTAAGACCATATAGCATATTTTTCTACGGGCTAATTCTTTTGAAAATTTGAATTTGACCGCTAAATCGTATTTAGCGCCCTCTCTTTATTGTAGCAATATTTTGCTTCTTATCAGGCATATACAAAGTTATTTCCAAGATTTGATTAAAGCATGATAAAAAGGAATACACAAAGGATAAATTCTAAAATTTTCATCAAAATCTGTGCATTAGAAGTTGTCCTTTATCAAAAAAAGAAAATATTGAATTAGCGTCGGGGGACACGACGCTGAAATATTTTGCACATTTTAGGTTATAAATTTTCCAAAACTTGTTCATTTTTCGCACAATCTTTTGTACAGCATGTTCATAATATCATGTATCATTATATATAGATTTGAAGACAAAATTTGGCAATAAAAATATTCGCTTTTACCAAAACTGTACTTGGGCTTTAAAGTTAAAACTTAAATCAAAAACATATCTAAAAGATGTTAAAAACAAAATTTGTTTCTACCATCTTTGCTGACCTTAGTTTTTTACTTGTCTTTAGACTTTAAAGTTTAGTCTTAGTTAGACTTAGATTAACTTAGATTAGAGTTTAGTGTTATTGAAATATCATTATCTTTGATCATTCTCCTGTTTCTGCTAACGTTGCAGCAATATTAATATTTTGATACACATGGAAAAGGCATATTAAAAGAAGTGATATTTTCGGTGCTAAATAATCGTAAATATACAAGTAAAACCCAATGTGCATGAGCTCCATAAGCATAATGCACAACATCATCATCAACAGCACCGTGCCCGAGCACCTTCATAACCGACCGTGTCCGTGTCCGAGGGCAGTGCTGTACCGCGCTGCATGCTGCACTGGATGCGTAGCAAACTCGGACGTGCAAAAATCGACGGAGGGTGGGCGTGTATCAAAACATCTTCACAAACATGACGATTTCACCCTCACGAAACAAACAAATCACGCACATCTTCATATCAAAATATAACTTACTTTTCACTTTGCCAAAAGTCCCCATTCCGATAGTTTCTCCGAGGACATAATGCCCTATTTTTACTCCAGAGTTTATGGTCGTCATTTTCACCAAATCTTGTAAAGAACTCTCGCATAGAAGTCTCGTGTTTGCGTTCCGGATTTTACCGAGGATACACTTCGGTCGAGAACGAAATCGATTCGGGTCACTTTCGGCTCAACTTCGACTGAGAAAAAATACGAAGTCGAGGTCACTTTCTCACGCTCTATTTTTCGATTGAATTAAAAGTAAAATAAATTAACTATAAAACATAATTTTCGATATATTGAACAAAACAAACAAATTATATATTTATTTCATATTATTTTACGTGAAAATTTATGATTTTATATAATATATTTTATGATTTTTATCATGTTTATATCAATCTAAAATGATTGGCAACAAATGGACGCGCGCAAGCACGTGCAGCATAGCTTGTTGATCAACATTGCGAAAGCGCGCGCCATGGATTGAGGTTCGGCCGAGGATCAGAATTGGGTGAATTGAATCAGGGAAATGTGAGTGAGCGGACGGGTGAACTCTGGGCGAGTACTACTGGTACTCCTCAGCAGATTTTTAAACATGTTTAGCTCCAAGGAAAGGATTGAATCTAGGACACCTGTCGATGGAATAGGTAGACTCCAGCACCTGCAAAACTTGGTAACTGAATTTCAACAAACAGAGGATCAGGGTGAGTATTTATTTATTATATTAAACTATTACTATATTGTTAATGTTATTCATTCTTGTTGAGCATGACGAATGATTGTAGGTATTCATAGGGTATATGATGTACGAGTTTAATAACAATAAATATAAAAAAGTCTTGAGATGAGAGACAGAACTTCAGTGGGAAGAGAATAGGGATCTTATTATTTATTGACTTGACATGACAGACATATCGTCTATAGATCTTTGTGAAAAGAAACTTTTTTTTATACTTCAGCAAAAAAATATTATATTTCTGTAGTTTCTTTTCACAAAGAGTGTTAATTGTTATCCTTTTTAAAAGGCTTTGTGAAGCTTGGCTTGCCATTTTTGGTGGGACTGAAAAAAAAATTGTGTGTGAAAGAGGGATATGATATCGTCACCGATTTGACGAACCGGCCTACTAGCGAGGGGTGGTTGCACAAACCTTTCGTAGTAATTAGATTGAAATGAACGCTATTGAAATAACGTGAATTCAATGGTATGCCATTGTACTTAGTGCTATGTCGGGGTTTCTACGTGTTCAAGCAGCGCCCCCGTAATTAGAGGCCGGTTCGTGAAAACGCTGACGATATGAATATGTCTATGTCTAATGTTATCCGGTAGGCGGTACCATTGATTATTTCTGTTTATGTTTTTTATTTTCAAGAACAGGTTTACAAGATGTAATTTTCTTAGAAGATGTAATGTTCAACAGCTAAACTTCAGATCTCTGAACTATCTTTGTTCAGGATTTGGTAATTGACTCTAAGATAATTATAACATGTAAAAGAAGACTTGAATATTCTATGACTTAGCCGAACTTTAATTTGATTTTTTGACAGGATATCGAGAGCAAGTGCAGGCAAATCTGTCCAACTTTGCGTATGATCCATTCAACTATGAATACCTCAGGCAACTAAATGTGATTGACCTTTTCCTGGGTAAGTATCTGAGATAAGCACAGACTGAGGTGCCAAGCAAAAGGGTTAAACTTAAAGCCAGCTTTTAGCCCCCCCCCCCCCCCCCCCAGAAAAAGACTGTTTTGAATCCGAAATTGGATGCCCTACCTGTAGCTAAATCAACTGGCTGACCGATCCCCGAGAAATGGCCTAAAATGACATGAAATTATTTTGTTTGTATTTTTTTATTCGCTCAAATTAAAAAATCAAACAAAAATACACATATATGTGGAATACACAAACACAATTAACCTGGTAATTCATTTTCAGTTGATATGGCTTTTCACTTCCTTCCAGTGTTGTGTGTTATAAAATTGTGTTTCGAACACACAATTTGTGTTACATTGAAATTGTGTTTACAAAAATTATAAAACAAAAACTTACACAAGCCACCGCTATTTTTTAAAGATGTAGCTAGTCATTCCGACCTACCGTAGCGATCCTTTTTTTCATACATGACCATGTATGGCATATTGCAACAGGGGGAGTGGGGTGTTTGATGATATTATTCTTTGTTAGACAAAATGAGCGGCTTATTGAATGGAAATAGAAAGCTAAAAGAGCCACTTTGTGCTTTCAAACTGTCAAAAATTGCATACAGACTCATCAATTTCTGTATTCAGCCTGTTTGAGTCGCATAGAACACGCGTCCATTTGTTTTGAATGTTCTTTGACTTTAATAACTCATTGTTTCTTTTTACAGATTCTATCACTGAACCATCTGAGAAGCTTGTTGAGTTTGGTATTGGAGGGATCTGCAATCTTGCATTAGGTATAACAATATTGATTCTCTTATTGCTTTTTTAATTTGTAAATGTTGAGTTAACCGAATTTTGCAGGTAAACTCACTTACTTGAAGGACAAAGTTTGCAAATTCACTGAATTTCAGAACTTTGCATATGTTAGCAAATTGTAATTCTCTGGTTTTCAGATGAGCTGATATTCTAGCAAATTCATGGTCGCGAAATTCACAAAAATAAACCCCCACCAAAAATTTCAGGTTTTACAGTACATGGGGTAAGATTAATCACTTCACATCCTTCCGAATGATTAATATTATACTTCATATTTGAATTAATCCCCATTGCAAGGCATCTCATCATCAAAGAAGGCAAGAAACCAGAATGGAATGATTTGGTCTATTGAGAAGTTGCAGGGATTGCGATTTTAATATTGAGGAACATAATTATCAAACCATCGGACAAATCAAATAATTAGAAAAACAGGTCTGATTTGATAAAGTGATTTCTGTATTTGTTCTCCCATATTTTTTCTAGATCTATCATTTAAGCTGTTTTAATGATTTCATTTCTGCTTTTATTTCCAGACAAAGAGAACAAGGCTCATATTTTGGCTAACGACGGCATCTCTCTTGTAAAGGAATGCTTATCAAGGTAAGGTAACACTGTGAAATTTAAGGACAAAGAGATATGGCAATTTGAAAAACTTCCCGCTCAAGCGCTTCCAATACTTTGGGTGCAAAATGATTTTCTTTCCACTTATTCTGCAAAGAAAGGTAGAGCAGATGTCAAAGATGTTTACTGAATTACGATATGGAAGCCCCTTTCTTTTGACAGCAAAGCCATTGTGAAATCTTTGAATGGGAACTTTTTCTCTTTTCCAGTTTCTTTGTCTTTTGAGCTCATAGTTCTAGATGATTGTTATCTCATGAATTCATGTTTGAAACCTCATTTCCTAGGACTAATTGCCACATCAGTTTTGAACCATTCTAATTGTATGGCACCACCTTACATTGGTTTAGGTATAAAAAGTGGCTTTATCAGGTAGACATCAATGTAGCACATGTGTTATACACACAAATTTGTTCAAAATAAATTTAGGATTATGGGTGTGGCTGGTATATTGTTATAATCCGTTTTATGTGATGTAGGGGGTGTTGTTCAAAAGTTGCAATTGATCTTAAATTGCAGTTTATCGGAACATGCCAATCAAAATCATTGTTTCATGCGCATCTTGTTAAATGCACATACCATGCGTGAATAAAAATGCGCGTTACAATTTGCAAAATTGCAGTTGATTTGCAGTTGATTTTGAACAACACCCCCCATAGACTACTTCAAACAGTTGGCCCCTGTGGGCAACCTGTTACCCCTGAGACAGGGCTGATTGTATGAGTAATAAGTAGTTTATAGATGGCACCCTGTTACCTCTTGATATGCAAATGAGGCATTATTACTCTAGCTTTAGCAATGTGCTGTTACAGGGTAGCTCACTTCAGGGAATCCATTCGTGGGTTGTGTCTCGTAAAGCTGTTTGGCAAGTTACTAACAGGTGCCAACTCGGTGACATAGGCATTGAGATTGATAGCAGGAAAGGTCTTCCAGTCAGTTGTAGAGGCTTACATTGCTTAAGGAAAAAAAACCTTGGGAGTGAAGATCAGATTTGGATATTTAGGTGGTCTGTCCTATTTGACAGATCACCTATTGTAATTGTCCGAATTTTCTATGTTTCTTTCTTTCTTTCTATCTTACTTTCTTTATTTAGTTTTATTGACACCTTTTTTGTGAACAGAATATCTCCAAAGTCCTTCAGTCTAAATTCTCCAGATTTTAGTCATATATCAGGGTCATTGAAAACTCGCTTCTCCAACAAGGCCAATGTCATGGCGTCATTGTGACGTCATGTAGACGCCATTTTGTAAAATCACATTGTCATCCATATTTTCCTGAATAATCATCAATAATTATCATTCATATTCACATCATATAAACTTAAGGTCAAGGGTCATCAGGTCATGTCATCAAAGTTCATCCAAAGGTCATTACGTGCGCGTACGCGTCCGTCAAAATTTAAAAATGCTCCAAATCATCTACAATTAAGTTTCCATACGTTTTAGCTCATTTTAAGCCTTTCAAAAATTTGCGCGTGCTGACGGATACGCGCGCGTCATTGCGCGTTTCACCTTGAAAATGTCTTATTTCGCCATTTCTGTGGAGGTAGTCAAATAGATTCTAAGGTAATTTAACCACAAATCTGTCAACGATGATTGATGCGCGTCCGGCTCTTGATATGTTGTAGCCAAGGCAGTTTTCTACAAGTTCCATATATGACATGTTCTAATTGAAGCACTAAATCGGGCCCTAGCAGCATGGTAAACATTGGCTTGTCAATGTTCACTGTTTTACACGTAATCCCTATGGGAGACGACTCCTGTGGAAAACTTGATTCTGCCTTCCTTTTTTTAATACTCTTTTCGCAAAAGATCGCTTATTCTTGCTCAAAATTCCTCGTCTTTGAAATATGTTGTAGGCTGATAAATTCTTTTGCTACATGGGTTCGGGATTTCCAGTACAATAAGAGCAACATTCTTTATTTTGTACTCTCCAACGCGATAGTCGGAGCAGGATTTTCCACTATGTGTATTGTGAACGCGGAGAAAAAGACGAATGTTACGATGCGAGAGGTCCCTGGTTCGAGACCAACCAGGGGCATTTTGGAGGGATTTTTTTTTTCACTTTTATTTTTCTTCTCCTCTTTTTCAGATGATCTAATTAATATATCCAACGTTAATTTCGTGAATTTCAATTTTTTTCTTGACTTTTTAGGTGGTCTGTCCTATTTGACAGATCACCTATTGTAATCGTCCGAATTTTCTATGTTTCTTTCTTTCTTTCTATCTTACTTTCTTTATTAGGTGGTCTGTCATATTTGACAGATCACCTATTGTAATCGTCCGAATTTTCTTTCTTACTTTCTTTCTTTCTTACTTTATTTATTTTTATTTCCACCATTTTTTGTGTCCAGAATATCTCCAGAGTCCTTTGGTCTAAATTCTTCATATTGTAGTCATATATCAAGATCATTAAAAACTCGTTTCTCCAATAAGGCCAATGTCATGACGTCATCGTGACGTCATGTAGACGCCATTTTGTAAAATCACATTATCATTCATATCTTCCTAAGTAATCATCAATAATCATTCATATTCACGTCATATAAACTTCTGGTCAAGGGTCATCAGGTCATGTCATCAAAGTTCATCCAAAGGTCATTACGTGCACGTACGCGTCCGTCAAAATTTTGAAATGCTCAAAATCACCTTTGGACCAAATGAGAGTACGTTTCAGGTCATTTTAAGCCTTTCAAATATTTGCGCGCGCGGACGCATACGCGCGCGTCATTGCGTGTTTCACCTTGAAATTGTCCTATTTCGCCATTTCTGTTGCGGTAGTCAAATAGAGCATAAAATTCTGAACAAAATGATACCTTGTTCAACTTTCTACGACCATTATTAAGGAAATTATCACATCCTAAAGTATTCCGCGCGCGAATTCCCTCTTCTTGGGTTGAATATGGTAAAAAACATGCCTTGAAGAAAGACTATGTATCTCGTAAACGAGTCCTTTTATCCCCGATTTTTTTTTCACGAATGTATAGAGTATGAGTTGTAGACATAATTTCATGTGCTGTATACCTGTCATAAACGTTGTGACGTCATCAAAATAGCGCCTAAACTCAAGATTTCATTTTTTTCAAAATGGCGTCATAAAATTTATTCAAATTCGTCCATAACTCCGTCAATATTGGTCATTTTGCTCTCAGTTTTTGATATGTTGTAGCTGAAACAATTCTGCACAAAATCAGTTCCACGGTTTTTCATTTTGACAATGGTAATATGGTGTATTTTTACGATATATATAGGCATGTCCATTTCCGCTGTTTTACACACAAAGTCTATGAGAAACGAATCTTGGTAATATCCGGATTCTACCCTCTTTCCCTTTAAGAGCAGCAGCTCCTTTATTTTTGGTCGATTTTCGCCCCGCTTTCAGTATGTTGTAGCTGAGAATATTCCCTATCGTAAGTGTGCCATTTATTTTTTAATCAGACGTCGGAATCATATTGAAATTTTCTGCACAATGTATGACACGAGAATACTAGTCCAGATCTGTGTGTAATATCCTATGGAGACACTCCTGCGTGTATTAATCAATGGGGAAAATCGTAGTTTTCTTAATATGAAGGTCGTGAGTTCGAGTACCAGCTGTGACATATTTTTTTCTTCATCTATATTTTTTTTTCTTCATCATATCTATCATTTTAAACACTAATATTCATACAGACCACCTAATTCGTCCCCATGACGAATTAAATGTCTAGTTTTTTTCTTCATCATATCTATCATTTTGAACACTAATATTCATACAGACCACCTAATTCGTCCCCATGACGAATTAAATGTCTAGTTTTGCTTTTTTTTTGCTGAAGGAAGTTTTCTGTCAAAAAGATAAAATAGGAGTATCACTTTTGTATTTCCCCTTTCTTGTAGCCACAATGAGGAGACTGTCCTGTCAGCCATCACCACTCTCATGTATCTTGTAACACCAGCTTCAAATCAAGGTAATTTTAGGTGACATAGCCTTTCATCATTCTTATTAATAGTAATTGTCATCAATCACTGTCATCATGATCATCATCATGATAATCATCATCATCATCATCCCCATCCTGCCCATTATGATAATCATCATCATCATCATCATCATCATCATCATCATCATTATCACCACCATCACCACCATTATCACCATCACCACCATCATCATCACCATCACTACCATCACCATCATCATCATCATCATCATCACCATTGTTGTCGTCGTCATAAGTAATTGTCATCAATCACTGTCATCATGATCATCATCATGATAATCATCATCATCATCATCATCAACATCATCATCATCATCATCAACATCATCATCATCACCATCATCATCATCATCATCACCACCATCACCACCATCACCACCATTATCACCATCACCACCATCATCATCATCATCATCATCACCATCATCATCACCATCACCACCATCACCATCATCATCATCACCATCATTGTCGTCGTCGTCTTCGTCGTCGTCGTCATCATCATCATTCAACACACCAGAATGCTGCAGTGAACCAAATCTTTGCACCAAATTTTATCTTGTATAGGTCCACAAAATCTGGTTTTGGCAATTCTCTATTTTGACGCTTCTATTGTTTTGCCAATCAATATTTAATAAGTTATGCCAAATTTGATATAAATTGGCTTTAAAATGCACTAACTTTCATCATTTTCCCTTTTAACAAGCATGCTGATACTGACAAATTAGGAGATTGAGGAGGATGAAGTGGGAGGGGACTTAAATGAAAGCTGGAGCGACAGAAAAAAAAGAATTACAGTACCTGCAATTACTCTTTGATTAAGAGGTTGCTGGGCAATATATTAATCCATTATTTCATTAATTATCATTCATTGTAAATGGTGTTCTTTGCAATAGCTTGACATCATTCCTTCATTTGTATTCAAATTTTCCTTTTTTTTCTTTCAGAGATTACAACGCCCTCCATTGTTGAGTGCATGCAGAGGTTTTCAGGATCAACGAGTAAGAGGCTGAGTAATCTTGCCAACGTATTCCTACAGGTATGGACTCTGGGTATACTTACTCAGACGATGAGCAGTACAGTTGGGGTCAAAAGTTTACATGCATCTGATGTATACATGTTTCATCTTCTGCAAACTTATACACGTTTGTTGAAATTTTTCCTGATGAAGATGGTTAAACACGATCTCTACTATGTTTCTATGAAACAATTTTCATAATTCTCTAATATCAAAGTATTTGTGGTGGACATTTTGCTCAAATTGCATAATTTCAGGTGGTCAAAAGTTTACATACACAGATCATTTGTTGCAGTGCATGCATTCTTATAATTATCTATAATTTTTTAATATATTTTTATAGTGGAGCAATGTCATTGAGATCACCAAAAGTACCTTGTCTCTATACGTTTTTTGTTTTACCCAGGGACACAGAACAAAGAATTATAAAAAGCTGGGATAAATTTGTTCTAAAAGGGTTTTATTATATTATCTGACCTATGTATGTTATAGTTCTTCTGTAGTGCTTTCATTTAATGATGTAAGAATGAAAAGAATGTTAATTTGAGAAAGATAAGTGATTGACTTTGTTGCAGAAATATTTCTTGTCCAAATTTGATTTACAGTAAGATTACATAATCTTTCTGTGTCATTTCTGTATCATATGGGAATATTTTGGAACATATGTTTCATCGACAAATGATCCTTGCTATGGAAAATTTACTGAGTATCCTTACCAACCCCATCCAGAATTCTAAATCTCTAAATATTTTAACCAAAATCCCCTACATGTAGGCCATTCATAACTCTAAATTTCTGTAGACAAATTAGGTCCAGAAGGATTGTGATAAGAGCAAATGCGGTGTCATGTATAAAAAAAATCTCATTGTTCAACTTGGTATCATATTTTTGTGTAGGACTACTGTACTGCAGAGCAACGACTAAAGGCCCAATCTGTGTCCACTCCGAGTGAGGCTGTAGTAGGAATTCCACTGCCTCCTGCACAGCCAGCTGACCCAAGATGATGAAACTCTTGCTATACAGACATCAAATCTACGACCGTCTAGTAAGATGTCACTAGATGATCTTCTCCTCTCGCCCAGAGCTGCTGTGGAGTTGTGAATATGCTCCCAACCATGTGTAAAGCCAGACTAGCCCAATGAGAGCCTTCAGAACTAAGGCTGTCTAGTACAATCTCAGTGAATTTTCCAAAAGCTGCTTGAATTCCACTGCCTCCTACAGAGCCATCTGACCCAAGATGAAGAGAGAAAACCGAAACCTTCAATATTTCGTCTATCTACGCTTGAAGACTTTGGACATGAAGACATCAAGGCTGTATTTGCCGCCCAGGAAGATGTTAGTTCATGCTCTTCTCTCCTTGCCCAGAGCTAGAAGTGTGATTGGGATTTCACTGCTTCCTACAGAGTCAGCTGAGCCAAGATGAAGAGAGAAAACCCAAAGCCTTTGGGACGACGACTTTATCGGCTGGTATTGGCATTAACAGCTACTCTGATTGGGATATCACTGCTTCCTACAGAGTCAGCTGAGCAAAGATGAGGAATATTGGCTGTTCTAGATGTAGTAGTTTTCTAGACTGCCTCCNTTTTGTTTCCCAGGGAGTCAAGAAAAGTGGTCTTTATAGACAGGTGCTCCTGTCTCTTATACACATCTCCCCCCCCCCAGATGTCTGGAGAGACTATTCTCTCCTTAACAACCAGCAGTGAAAACTCATTTTAACGAGGTGCTTGGGACCATTAAAGATACTTTTTTAGCAAGTAATCTCTTTATAGTAGCGTAAAAAAACTAGTTTCAAAGAGCTAGCGCCAGATGTTTTACCACTGATATTTTGTTATATAAGATATCTTTTTACCGAGTTTCCACTGTACTGTAGTTTGCAAACCATTGGCGTGTATGACACTCTCTGTACCTAGGTGATAGGGTGATAACGCAAGGTGTCATAGACTTGGAATTTTTAGAGGACCGCTGTCATTTACGGTAGATATCAGAATTCACTGTTCAGTCCTTACGAACAAGTGCTGTGTTAGGGGTCCTTTTGCCTCCAACACAAATCTATGCATCTAAGTGACAGAGTAATAACGCAAGGTGTTATAAGAGAGAATTTTCAAGTATTGTTGGGATACTGCTTCCTCTTCGCTATTCTGTGTTCTAGGCAACGGGGTAATAGTGCAAAGTATTTTCTGACAGCAGAACCTTCAAAAGGTACAATATTTGTCCCAGTGCCAGGTTTAGATGCATGGGTTACAATTAAAATACAGTGAAACTTTGCTATAGCTAGATCGGATATATCACAATTCCTGATTAAAACAATATGATTTTTATTGTCCCAGCTTTTTGTATTCTTTTCTTTTGTACCCCGTTACAGTCGAATCTCTGAGACCATGAAAACGGCCTTATTATGTCAGGAATCTTGTTATATCATGGTAGAGAAACAAAATAATACAATAATTGGGACTATGAACATCATCACTATATTAGGAATAGCATTACATCCGATCTTGCTGCCATAACGAGGTTCCGCTTTGTAATGAGATTTTTGATATGAGGTCACTTTCATGGTCCTAAGGACCTCATTAAAAAGAGGTTCCTCTGTAGAAAATTGGAAGGTGTCCAGAGGGATCAAGAGGACCACAGTTCTCTTGGACAAATGCCATTGTTCCCACCATCTTCATCATGGTTGTACAATCTTTGTCAATATCAAATTTCATGATTCATTTCATGATTATTCATCATCATCACCATCTTCATCATCATCATCATCATCACCATCTTCATCATCATCATCATCATCACCATCTTCATCATCATCATCATCATCACCATCTTCATCATCATAATCACCATCATGTTCATCATCATGGTCATCACTTTCATCTTCATCATCATCATATCATCATCATCACATCACCTTCATCATCATTATCGTCATCAACACCATCATCATCATCATCATCATCATCAGCATCATCATCAGCATCATCATAATCACCATCTTCATCATCATAATCACCATCATGTTCATCATCATGGTCATCACCATCATCATTGTCATCACCATCATCATCATTAGCAGCAGCAGCAGCAGCATCCGGGTCATTATCATGATCATCAATATCACCTTCACGAGTACCATCATTGTTATCATCATGGTCATCAATATCATAGTCAATAGCAGCAGCATTACCATCACCACCCTCATCACCATTGCTGTCATTACCATCATGGTCATCACTATTGCCATTATCATCACCATCCGTTTCTGAATACTTCTCCTACAGGATGTTGTGATTATAATTTTTTTTCCCGTTCATTTAAAAACTAGACCTCAAATTGATGCCAACTGAAAAGTATAACAAGATTAATAAATCCTAAATTTGGATATATTTCTTAGTGTTATGCCTGAATTTTTTATATGATCTGCCCTTCTTGGGTCTTGTATGATTTTATGTGTGTGTGTGTGGGGGGGGGGGGGGGGGAGAGGACAGGAAATTCTGCCATATCAAAATCTTTTAAAAGATGTTGCTACAACGTTGCAATAGGCAAGTTTACTAATAGATGCAAATTTTATGCATACCTATCACACAAAGGTTGTTCTTGACAACCCGAAAGCTTGCCCGACATAGCAACAAGTAATGTATGCAAACTGGATTCCAAGTATTGGAGTCTTATTGTTATCAACCGGTCTANCAATTGCAAATCAACTGCAATTTTAAATGTGCACGTTTATTCATGCACTGTCTGCGCTTCTAAGAAGACGCACATGAAACAAGGATTTTGATTGGCAAGTTCCGATCAAAGGCGCATTTCAGTTGGTAGTCTTCAAGTCGAATTTTCTTATTCATAACGATTTCTTCAGTCTCCAACAGATACGTCTTTAGAACAACTGTATGTTGCACCTGTACACAAGGATAAAGTCAAATCATTCCAACTATCTGTCCATGGCACTCATTTGCAAGAGAATTTTATGTCAAGAATGCAGTGGTATACAGTCAACCTTGACTAAGTCGAGACTGAAGAGGTTAAATCAATTAAGACCTTTGACCAAAGACTTGCGTGAGGTCGACTGAGACAAAGTTGACTGTACATTGTATTTATGTTATCTACAGAAAACTTGGGGGTACAGATTCTTGTACTGTGAGAAGAAGAGACGAATCATTTTGTGACCAAATAAACAATTATATTCAAGCTCTCACAATGGCTAGAATACAAAGAAATGTCAAACAGGTCCTGCTCAATGAACAGAGAAGGTAGTTTCTTTGGTGTCCATGACACTATTGTGATGGCTGAAGTGAAGTTATTTACTTTGCTCAAAATCCTTCGTCATTCCTGCCCAGTGTTGGCTACAATGGATACACAATGCGTTTTTTTCATGCCCTGAATATTACAGACACAAATGGACTTCAGTACCCCTTATCCAAAGATACATAAGGTTGGTGTGCCTGCATTTCAGACAATTTGCACAAATGCCAACTCTTCAGAATATGCATGAAATAGATTAAAATATAAGTCACCAAAGATTGGAACAAAAATATTGACTAGTGCAAGAAAAAAAGTGTATGATTGTTATCCAGCTTTCTCGCTGTAAACACCCCAAGGGGAAGGAAATGGTTGTCTCAACAGCATGTGGTCTCTAAAAGCATTCAGGAAATTCTGTCTGATGAAGTTGAATCTCTTCGGACCACGAAAACTGTTTGATTTTTTCATACGGAAGAGGAAAATTACACGTTAATATGATTTAAAAATTTTTAAAAAAACATGACTTGGGCAATATTGATAGTACAATTAGTATAACTTTTGTTTCCCAGGGAGTCAAGAAAAGTGGTCTTTATAGACAGGTGCTCTTTATGCCATTTGGTGATCCTTATTTAATTTCTATAATGCATATTCTTGTGAGGGTTGGCATCTCTGCATACCACACTCTGCATCACAAGCACAAAAGGAAATTCAGACGAGTTGAAATGTGTTTTTTGTAATGATTTATTCATATTTTACAATGAACCAATCAATGAAGAGTCTGTTGCTTATTGAGTATGTGTGATGCTGCTGCTAGCTTGCTGCGTGTCCGGGTAGTAAGTCAGGAGTGGGTTGTTGGAAAAGGAACATCTATGAGGCGGCTGCACCACGAGATCTTGGCTTGGGCTTGGTACCTTCACGGAATCCATTGCTGTGGAGAGATGGAAGAAAGAGAAGAAAAAAAATTACAGGGGAACCTCTTCATGAAGAGGTCGGATGTGACAGCATCCCTGATATAACAAGATGATTTTGTTTTGTCCCAGCTCTTGAAAGTTCTTTGTTTCTGACCATGATATAGTGAGAATCCTTATATGTCAAGGTAATTTCCATCATAAAGACATCAGATATATTAAAGGGCAACCAACCCCTGGGATTATCATGCTTTCATTGAATGAAGAATAATCAGATGAACAACCTGTGAAAATTTGAGCAAAATCGGACAACCCGTTCAAAAGTTATGACTTTTCAAAGTCACAGAGATAGGACGATCCCTACCGCTCATGGGGATCCGTGCGATCGGCAAATGCGACGGAATCCGTGACGTCATGTCGAACAACTTCTCATTCACTCTGTATACAAATTTTCACATTTTCTCCCTTTTTTCGGAAAAGTCAACAAAATGCCAATTTTCGATTAGGGTGTAGCATTTCTGTATTGATTCTGCATGTATTTTGAGAAGAATGATATTGTAACCTTACTCTTAAATTTACATTAATCCATTTTAAAAAATTCTATGTACAAAGTGAATGAGAAGTTGTCCGACATGACATTACAGATTCCTTTGAATTTGCCGATCGCATGGATCCCCATGAGCGATAGGGATCGTCATATATCAGTGACTTTGAATATTCATAACTTTTGAACGGGTTGTCCGATTTTGCTCAAATTTTCAGTTTGTTCATCTGATTTTTCTTTGTTCAATGAGAGCCCGATAATTCCAAGGGCTGGTTCCCCTTTAAATAAAATCCTCTTACTGTTCCCATCTCTTTCTCATTTTTTTTCCTCTGAGACAACAATGTAATTTTCAGTCTTAAAGATCTATGTTGATATCAATATATTACCTGCCATTTTCCATTAACACTATGTTACTAGAACGTTGTCCCCAAAAATGTCAGATAGGAGCTAAGATTTTATAATCCTCCAAATAAGTTAAAACTTTTGGTGAGATTACTCCAACATTAGGACATCTCTGCAATGGTGTAGTTTCGTGATGGGACGGAATGGTAACATTTACCTTCCCCCAATTTGTCTTAGTTTAGATGGTCAGAAACAGAGTTGAATAAGGCAGTGGACACTCACCTGAATCTCCTGCTGACGGACCTAAGATGCCTGATGCGTCCAGTGCCAGTGGTCTTTCTGCGCTTAGCCTTCACACTCCAGTTATCTATGGAATCAAAATAGAACAGTCACAGTTATTGGAAATGTTTATGAGAAATGCAAAAATGCAGTAACACTAAAGGGAACTATGTGCAAGTCAAACCTCTTAGGATTACAAATATCTGTTTCAGATTTTGATACATGAAAAAGCTTTCACATGATTTGTCACAAAAGACCTCATCAACTTGCATGAACACTTCCTTTCGAGAAGTTTGAATTAGGCAGAGTTTGCTGTACGTCAAATTAAATTCATGGCAAGATAAGAATTGCCTTGCTTATTGTTATGAGGCTGGTAGGTTCTGCTTGACAAACGAGTCTTCCACTGGCTATTTGTTGGTTATTTAAACTCAACTCTTGTAATTTATTGATCACTCAGCTGACTCGTCCATATTGGAACTTTTTCAACTCGCCCAAACTCTGTTCGGCTGATACATAATTCGTCCTTCGTCACATCCCCCTCCTTAAAGCATACTTGAGGGTTACAAAAAGTATGTCAGGTTTAACTGTCACCTGTTACGATATACAATATATAAGCACAACACATGTGACTTGTGTGAATTAAGAACTCAAAATAACTTTGTTTAGCTTAGATAGCTTCTCAGAAAGTTTTGGGTCTGGAACCAGCATAATGTGGTATTTCAGCTTGTAAAATTCAGTTTTGTCTAGTGGTTTGTGTTTTCATATGAACTATGAAATATAAGAGTCTCATTTCATTTAAGAAATGAATTCTCTTGTACAAGTATAAGAAGCATTTGTCTCATTTCATTTCTCATAATACACAAAATCGTTTGAATCAATAAGACGCCAACATTTTACACGTCGCACAAGTAGAAAAGAAATGAACTTTGCTTCTTGCAAATATAAAAAGCAACATACATGTATTTCTAAATGAATCATCAATGTTTTAGTTACAATTTTCTGTATCCTGAAAATCAATTTCAACAACAAAATGTTAACTTCTGTTTTCTTTCAAACAGATATCTTGCATTTTTCCTCACAAGTACACTTTGTCTTGTGCTTACATGTACAAATGTAATGCATACGATGATAAATAAAACAAAACAACAAAACAATGACAACAATGCTCCATATAAGTTCATTGAGTCCAATCATTGTCTGTAGAAAGTTCAGCGTTTGTTTTACTGCGTAAAGTGTATAAGTTCAGTTCTCAAGTTCAATAAACGCTGTTGAATTATCCGATCACAACTTTCAAACGTTCAGTTTATATCAACT
>BQKZ01011073.1:15788-26948 GCA_036244855.1 Temnopleurus reevesii | reverse complement strand
TGTAACCCCGGTCCAGGAGGGGTTAGTAGAAGTTTCTGGAATAATAAATGGAAGAGCAAGAGAAAGTCAGATGTTGAGATGGCTTGGCACAATACAAGAATCGCCAGTCTTTTATTTATTATTCTACTAACAAGTTCACAACAATAATTTACAACGTAAGCATCAGTGATAAAGAAAACCCACATAATATCGGCAAGGCATCTGAAACTACAACACACATCATCCAATTTCATAACAATTTACATAGTTTCCTTTAACTGTCATTATCAGATTATTAATGTTATTACCTTATTATCAATATTCTAATTATTACTCTCTTATTTTTATTATAATCATTATTATTCGTATTATTCTTATTATTCTTATTTATTATTATTATTATTATTATTATTATTACTATTATTATTATTATTATTATTATTATTATTATTAGAACCAGTAAAGGCTAACTAAATTATCACTCCACACTGATTATATTAGCAGAATGCAGTTCATGTTTAAATTAAGGATCTTGCTTAGAGAGTAGACTTAAAATGTAACTAACTTAGATATTTACTCCTAAATGCTTGGACCAAAATTAACTAAACGAAGTTAAAATGTATTAACAGATTTTGTATAGAATATGAATATGTCTACACTGTCTACATTATCTACACTACCTACATTGATATACATATCAATTCATAGCTAAATCATACTTCCAAATATAATTAGATGTGAAGTGATATTCTAAATAATAATAGCATAAAACCCTACAAATCTGGCATTTATGGTTTCTGAATAGTTTCAAACTTAAATGCTATGTGTGAGAAACTATACTTCTAAACATGTATTCCCTGTTCAGTGTCTTACTCAACGAGAAACTATTTATCTGGTTTTCTTCCAAAATTCTTCAAATCAGTACTTTCACTTTCAGAAATTGCAGCCCAGCATATATACAGTTTACTACATCCATATTCCGGGAGGGAATAGGTTTGTCTAAGAGTTTATCTAAGTGTAAACAATTTCTCGCTCGTTGCCCACAATTGGAGGACAAAGACTCCATTAATCCAGGGGGACGCATGGGACGTTCACACCCATAAAATATCTACATCGCTCTACCCCCAAGCTCCCAGCCCACACAGCATTCCCAGTGATATGTTTAACTGTGCAAAGAGGGGTTCACACTATTACAAATCGGATTGTCTTATTGGATTTTAAGTTTAACTTCTACAGGTTACCAATTAACTTCCAATAATAAATTAACTATTCTACCTCATCACATACAATCATACCCTCACTTATCATTATGTAAATGCATCTTATATCAGTACTACTTTTACAGCTTAGAAATTATCAATATCAGTCAGTTTCATATACATGTACATACTCTCCTGTTAGTAAGTATGACACAGTAAGATATACTCAAAAGGTTAACTTTAACAATAACAGTAATTACATATATATCAAAACTCAACCCAGATTATTGAAATACTCAATCATCATCAAGCTCACTGAGTACCATATCTTACAAAATGATCAATATTAAATAATAGAGGATTAATCAATTTAAACCCAGTTCAATAACTTGGGGTACCTGCCCTTGGCAGATAAATCCAATCAACTAGCCCCAATAAGCTGTGTTATTGATTGATCCTGTATTAAGATACATATAACATATACCATGAAACATTTGCAAAGTGCATACAAAATGTAGGATTAATTAACTTAGTCTTCCCCAAGTTAATACCATCTCAAAGTTATCAACAAGTTTGGTAGTCTTAATCATTACAATCTGACAACCAGCTTCTTGTTAATTAATCCTGCATAACTTTTAAAATAACAAAAGAACAAAATAGATTCTTACCTGGAATAATAAATGGAAGAGCAAGAGAAAGTCAGATGTTGAGATGGCTTGGCACAATACAAGAATGCCAGCCTTCGTCAAAACCTTTCTCCCCCTGGTAGTCTGGACTCTTCCATTCTTCCGGCAGGTTGGTGTGACTAGGAAGTTGGAGGGAGTGGTCTTTGTAGACTAAAATTTATAGGGGTGCCTCATTCTGAGGGCTGCCACATCTTTCCCCCCTCAAAGAAATGTCGTCCCCGACATTCCCAATCACACCACCTCAACATTTAAGTAAGACACAGCTATAATACGATGTTAGATCATCTGTGACCTATAAGTCACCTGACCCATGACACAGAAGATGTCAACCGATCGTGAAACACACGTTATGCTAATGTGTGAGGCATTGCCTTCACTATGCCTTCAATGAAGCACATAAGAAGCTACGAAACCATCAGGTGCGCATTCCCAATGGTTCCTATCTTCCGATCTTAGAGATCAATACACATTAAATACATTTAAATGTTTTCGTGTCTCCTTAACACACACAAAAATGGGTGGCTTGAACCCTAATCACACTGTTTCCCTGTAGGGTTTCTAGCCAGTGACTCTCATGTTAGAGAACAGTTTCAGTCACCCCAGTCCACACCATTTACTAGGACAAAAATCTCTGTCCGATTCGTTGATCAGACGAGGAGCAATTAAGACTATTTGCAACATTAACTGAAAAATAAACCAATAAAAATAATCAATTCTTAAGGACCCATTGGTCCTAATAAATCTTAGCTCATGACCATGCCCAAAATCACAAATGTATGTCACCTAATACACATAGACTCTACAGAACTTCATTTCCCCTGGCATGTCACTAGTTACTCAATGGGCAAATAATACTGATTGTGGGTACATGGACCCACTATTACCCCAATGGTATCTGCTGAGACCATAGGCAGGCAGCTGATCCTGGGCATACTGTGGCACAGGTTGTTGGGTGTTACCGAAAGATTTCTGAGGGTAGAATATTGGAGCCCCTACATTAAGGTTATGGCTGGGGACCCCTGTTCGACCTGTTTTTTCTTGGAAGGGTGCCGGGGGGAGATAGGGGTTACCCGATGCATGGATGTTCATACAATATGAATCTGGTACACCTAGGCTATGGTACGTGAAGTAGTTTGGAGGACGGATTTCCCTACGGGGACGGGCTCCACTGGGTTCATTGTGTTCCCTATTTGGGGAGAGAGGGGTCGGTCCTACAGTTTGTGTTTCTTCAACAAGTCTGGGTGTGGCCGCTGGTAGGGCGGGGTTATCTTCTATGTTTGTGGTATCCTCTTGCTGTGTCATTTGACTTGGTTGTGTCTGGGTGTTGTCTTCAAGACCATGTTGGTCAGATTGATCATGTATTGGGTCATGGTCTTGCACGATAGGTTTCCTGCGGTGGTACTCAGCAATGTATAAATCTTCCTCTTCTGAGCTGTCCAGGCCAGACTCATAACCTTGACCAGCCTGAGCGTAGATCTTCTTGGTTGCCTTCTGGTTGGCCTACTGGGTGCACGTAGGTGACCTTCAGCCCTGGTCAGTGTGGTTTGTGTAGGCGTCGTGGGTTGAGTATCATTTTGCGGAAGCAGAGAGTCGCACGGAAACAGGAGATTCCGGTGAAGCACACGCTCCCTTCCTCTGCCCTTCTCTGGACTTACAACATATACAGGAAGGTCTCCCTTCTTTTCCTTGATGAGGAAAACTTGATCCTCGTAGTACGAACGGAGTTTACCTGGACCGCTCTTGGGTGTACAGTCCTTGACCAGGACTCTATCCCCAGGTCCCAGTACAGTGCCACCGGCCTTGAGGTCATATGACCGCTTGCCCTTTTCTGCAGACTGAGCAGCAGCCTTCCTAGCAAGCTCATATGCCTCCCCCAGCCAGGCTTTCCATTTGGCCACGTACTCGGGCATGTTCTGGTGTGTACCATTATTGTTACGGGGTAAGTCAAAGGCAATGTCAATTGGGAGTCGTGCATGATGTCCAAAAAGGAGGTAGTGTGGGGAAAACCCAGTCGAGTCATGTCGGGTATTGTAGGCATGGACAACCTTGTTGAGATGTTGCTTCCAGTCATATTTCTGTTCGTCGGTCAGAGTGCGGAGCATGGAAAGTAGGGTTCGGTTGAACCTCTCAACCTGTCCATTGTCCTGGGGGTGGTAGGGTGTCGTCCGGGAGTGGCTCGCACCTGATAGCTGTTCGAGCTTCGCAAACAGCTGGTTCTCGAATTCACGTCCCTGATCATGGTGCAGCCGCTTGGGAAATCCAAACTTCATGACAAAAATCATTAAAAATCTTGTCCGCCGCTGTTCTCCCTGATTTGTTTGTAGTGGCATATGCTTGGGCATAACGGGTAAAGTGGTCCATCACTACTAATATGTACTCCTGGCCTCCCCGGCTACGCTCCAGATGTAGAAAATCAATTGACACCAGCTCGAAGGGCTCAATTGTCTGAATGGAAACAAGAGGGGCTCGTGATGGCTTGGAGGGTTTCTTTTGTTGGACACATTGACATCTATTGACGACGTGGTCATGGATTATCTGTTCCATGTGTGGCCAATAAAAGCGATCTCGGGCTAACTCTGTTGTCCTGTCTGTACCCAGGTGGCCCATCTTATCATGCAGCTCTTTACAAGCCAGGTGCCACCATTTCCTTGGGAGGACCAGCTGAGATTTGGTCTTTGTGCACCGTCTGAGAATGCCATCCGTTCCAACCTGTAGCTTCCGCCACTCATGCATCAATGATTTAGTACATTGTGTTTCACCCGTCCTCTCTTGGTTCCTTGGCCAGCTTCCTGCCTCCTTGTACTTAAGGATGGGGGCGATATCGGGGTCATCCCTTTGTGCCGCCCGGATGTCATCAGTGGTAAACCAGTGAATTGACTCCACTGATTTTTCAGACAAATCTTTGTCCACATCCGGTTGAGCAGCCAGGGAGTGCACCATCGCGAAGTCAGGAGATGATTGGCATTGAATGCCCTGTGTGGTTGCCATGATTGTCTCAGCCAATACCTCCTCAGTGTAGGTGTTCTCTATCTTTGCCATGTCCAATGGCATGCGTGACAGAGTATCCGCATCACCATTACTCTTCCCAGGACGGTATCGAATGGTGAAGTTGAAATCTGCCAACTCCCCTACCCACCTATGACCCGTAGCATTTAACTTAGCTGTACTGAGGACATAGGTGAGAGGGTTATTGTCCGTAAAGACAACAAAAGAGTTGGCGTACAACAAATAACTCCGGAACTGGTCGGCAATGGCCCACTTTAAGGCAAGAAACTCCAGCTTACCGGAGTGAAGGTGGTAATTTTTCTCAGCAGCATTGAGTGTTCGGGAGGCGTATGCGATGACCCTCAGCTTCCTCTCCTGTTCCTGATACAGAACAGCACCCAGTCCGTCCTGAGACGCATCTGTATGCAGGACAAAGGGTAGGCTGAAGTCAGGATAAGCCATCACCGGTGGGTTGCTTAGCTCATCAATGAAGCTGTTCAGAACAGTCTGATGAGCTGGCAACCACGAGATTGGTGTACTGGATGGGGCCTGGCCTCCAGACTTCTTCTTGCCTTTGGACTTCTTAATGGCCGTGTACGGGCCGTCTTTCTTAACATGAAGGAGACCATACAGGGATTTTGCCCGTTTGGAATAATCCTTCAAGTAGCGCCGGTAGTAACTGGTGATTCCCAGCAGCTTGCGGACGTCTCCGACAGTTTTCGGTGTTTTCTCCTTGAGAGATTGGAGGGCAGCAGTCTCACCGGGGTCAGCTTTATAGCCCTCTGCGCTAACGATGCGGCCAAGGTACTTAACCTCCCTCTGGAAGAGGTGACACTTGGCTGGCTTCAGCTTGACCCCATGCTGCTGCACTCTCTTAAGGACTGCTTGCAGGTTTGCCAGGTGTTCATCGAATGTCTTACCATAGACGATAATATCGTCTAGGTAGACTTCCCATATAACGTGGTTTAATCCATCGAGGATTGTCTCCATACACCGTTGATATGCTGCCGGGGCGTTCTTCAGTCCAAAAGGGATACGAACCCATTCATGCAGTCCCCAGGGGGTCACGAAAGCGGTGAGGGGTCGGCTCTCCTCGGACATAAATCCCTGGTGATACGCCTTACCCTGGTCGAGGGTGGTAAACCAGTTGTTTCCCACCAGCCCATCAAGGACGTCCTGCATCCATGGTATGGGCTGTCGGTCAGGGATTGTTTTGTTGTTAAGCCCACGATAATCTATGCACAATCGGAGTCCACCATCCTTTTTCCGTACGCAGACCACGGGTGAGGCATAGGGGGACTCCGATTTCACAATCCACCCTCGCTCAATGAGATCCTGGAGGTAGGACCTCACTTCTTGGTATAGGGGGCGAGGAATGGATTGATATGTCCGTTGTACAGGAATGTTGTCCGTCAGTCTGATTGTCATTTTCAGTTCTGGGATACAACCCATGTCCTGGTCCCCAGTGGAAAACACTCCCTTTTCCCGTTTTATCATGGTCTCTGCAGCTAGTCTCTGGTCAGGAGTCAGGTGGTTGAAGTCGAAAGGGTTATGAGTGGTGTCTGCTTGGTCACTAGCAGATGCTGATGAGACTCTTACCTCTGGAAGATCTTCACCTTCAGGGAGGATCGACCTTATCTGTTCAAGTCTGCCTAGGTAGGTAGATTGGGTCAGAGGGATGTCCTTGTCCGTCTTGTTGTAGACGGGTATCTGGATACGACAGGAGTTTCCAGACTTCAAGTCTACCAGGCAAGAATATATGTCTAGGCCCTCTGCCCACGTTGCAAGTCGGTCCGGTTCAAATAAGACAGTCATATTGTCCCTGACAGGCCCCGGGTGTACCCTTAACAACATCACACTCTTTCCTGGGGGGACTAGTGTGACTCGTCGCCCAGTCTTAACGGGACACACCTCCTTAGAGGTATCTGCCTTTAGGAGATTCACTAGCTTTGGGATTGACTGCTTATGTTCCTGGAAGGAGGATGTTAAAGCTTGGCTAATCTCATGGGTATCCCTAGAATTCACAACCACTTCTTTGATAACATTGAATCCTATTATGGGTTCCCGGATGGCTTCCTCAGTGACAAGGAAAGGGACTTTGTACCTGTATTGGGACCCCCCACTGGTTTCGAGCTCAAATGGGACCTCCACCCAGCCTACATATGGGATGTCAGCATTGTTTACAGCCTTGAGCTGTACAACTGGACCCACCAATTCCCCAATATCCCTAATCCTAACCTCCGGCAGGTTAGCCCTAAGGAAATCCTTGGATATTATCGAAACCTGTGCCCCAGTATCCCACAGTGCTGTAACCTTCACATTATGCAGAGAGCACTTAACAGTGCATTTCTCCCCGACTAACTTTAACAAATTGTGCTGTTGCCTGGGTGGGAGATGTGCACTGGTACGGTTCGACTGCCAGCCTATTGGACTCCCCACATTCCCTTTCCTCACTTCCCTTGGGGACCCTATCCCATTTTCTGGAGCTACACCTGGCCCCCTTGGTGTGCCCCTGTCCCATTTCCCGAGTTCTTGTCCGACCTTGGGAGTCTGCAGTTTCGCGCAAGGTGATTGTCCCCACCACACCGGTAGCAGTGCTGGCACGTGTCTCCCTTTCCAGCTACTTGACACGTTTGACATCCTCTGGGTCGGGGATCACGGTTCGGACGCTCCTTCTGGTCTCTTTTCTTCAGACCGTTGTTTGTGGTGGCGTTATTCTGCAGAGAAGCAACACATGCGGTTAGTTTTTCGATCTGCGCAGCCATCGTTTCCAGCATGGTGTTCGTCGCTGGTGTGGATTCTTCGGCACCAACTGCAGACACTCGTCCCGGGGGTCTCAGCTTTTGGTGACGCTTGGTCTCCATGGCAACAGCTTTGTTTAACCTCTCCAGGAGTTCTTCATCTGTGATATCAGGATCCATCCCGGCCTGAATGTCGATCCGGATGTTGTCATTCTGGATACCGGTCAAAACAGTCCTCAGGAACAAGTTCTTTACTAGCTCCTCATTGTATTGGAGGTCCGAGGTTGAAGCACGTAACACCTGTTGCCGCAGATCTAGGGCCCTCATGACAAAGGCCTGTGGTGATTCATTACGGTGTTGTGACAGCTGTGACAGCTCGTGGTAGAGGTCGCTAGCGTCCTTCTCATTGTAGTGGGATCGTAACACTGTTAGGAGGGACTTCAGCGTCAGCCCCTCAAAGTTCTCAAGATACGATTGAAGGCGGAGAGCCGGATTGATGGCCCTCGGTACTGCTTTTACCACCTCGGTCTCTGGGTACCCCTTGGTCGTTGCCGCGGCTATCTGGTGCTGTAGGCTCGAGAAGCTGAGCCGGTCCTTCTGTGTGATGTCGCCGATCTGTCCCTGTATCCTCAGATCCTTGTACAGGGGGAATGGAGCCACTGGACCAGTAGTAAGCCTCTGGGAGGGGGCTGCTGGTGGGAGTGGTGGTCCTGGGCTTCCGGCTGACTGGGCTGCCTTTGTGTCGGAGTGCAGGTCATCTACCTTGGCCACGACCGTGGCCAGTGTCCCTGAGGTCTCGTCGGCGGCCTCGTCCATCTCATCCAGTCCTTTCTGCAACAGACGTATGAGTTTCGATCTGGATTCGTTGCCGGTCAGGGTGGTACTCAATAACTCGCAGACCCCCTTCAGCCCCTCGACATCAAGGTCCAAGAGCCGCTCCTCGACCGCTAGCTTGAGGTCGCCGATTGACGTCATTCTGGCAGTGGACCCGTCCCCTTCACTCATAAGCAGCCCTTATCTCGTCAATGTTCTCGTTCACATCTAGCAGTGGTTCGTGTCCAAAGACAGCACATCAGAAATGCTGTCCTGGCAGGGTCGCCAAAATGTAACCCCGGTCCAGGAGGGGTTAGTAGAAGTTTCTGGAATAATAAATGGAAGAGCAAGAGAAAGTCAGATGTTGAGATGGCTTGGCACAATACAAGAATCGCCAGTCTTTTATTTATTATTCTACTAACAAGTTCACAACAATAATTTACAACGTAAGCATCAGTGATAAAGAAAACCCACATAATATCGGCAAGGCATCTGAAACTACAACACACATCATCCAATTTCATAACAATTTACATAGTTTCCTTTAACTGTCATTATCAGATTATTAATGTTATTACCTTATTATCAATATTCTAATTATTACTCTCTTATTTTTATTATAATCATTATTATTCGTATTATTCTTATTATTCTTATTTATTATTATTATTATTATTATTATTATTACTATTATTATTATTATTATTATTATTATTATTATTAGAACCAGTAAAGGCTAACTAAATTATCACTCCACACTGATTATATTAGCAGAATGCAGTTCATGTTTAAATTAAGGATCTTGCTTAGAGAGTAGACTTAAAATGTAACTAACTTAGATATTTACTCCTAAATGCTTGGACCAAAATTAACTAAACGAAGTTAAAATGTATTAACAGATTTTGTATAGAATATGAATATGTCTACACTGTCTACATTATCTACACTACCTACATTGATATACATATCAATTCATAGCTAAATCATACTTCCAAATATAATTAGATGTGAAGTGATATTCTAAATAATAATAGCATAAAACCCTACAAATCTGGCATTTATGGTTTCTGAATAGTTTCAAACTTAAATGCTATGTGTGAGAAACTATACTTCTAAACATGTATTCCCTGTTCAGTGTCTTACTCAACGAGAAACTATTTATCTGGTTTTCTTCCAAAATTCTTCAAATCAGTACTTTCACTTTCAGAAATTGCAGCCCAGCATATATACAGTTTACTACATCCATATTCCGGGAGGGAATAGGTTTGTCTAAGAGTTTATCTAAGTGTAAACAATTTCTCGCTCGTTGCCCACAATTGGAGGACAAAGACTCCATTAATCCAGGGGGACGCATGGGACGTTCACACCCATAAAATATCTACATCGCTCTACCCCCAAGCTCCCAGCCCAAACAGCATTCCCAGTGATATGATATGTTTAACTGTGCAAAGAGGGGTTCACACTATTACAAATCGGATTGTCTTATTGGATTTTAAGTTTAACTTCTACAGGTTACCAATTAACTTCCAATAATAAATTAACTATTCTACCTCATCACATACAATCATACCCTCACTTATCATTATGTAAATGCATCTTATATCAGTACTACTTTTACAGCTTAGAAATTATCAATATCAGTCAGTTTCATATACATGTACATACTCTCCTGTTAGTAAGTATGACACAGTAAGATATACTCAAAAGGTTAACTTTAACAATAACAGTAATTACATATATATCAAAACTCAACCCAGATTATTGAAATACTCAATCATCATCAAGCTCACTGAGTACCATATCTTACAAAATGATCAATATTAAATAATAGAGGATTAATCAATTTAAACCCAGTTCAATAACTTGGGGTACCTGCCCTTGGCAGATAAATCCAATCAACTAGCCCCAATAAGCTGTGTTATTGATTGATCCTGTATTAAGATACATATAACATATACCATGAAACATTTGCAAAGTGCATACAAAATGTAGGATTAATTAACTTAGTCTTCCCCAAGTTAATACCATCTCAAAGTTATCAACAAGTTTGGTAGTCTTAATCATTACAATCTGACAACCAGCTTCTTGTTAATTAATCCTGCATAACTTTTAAAATAACAAAAGAACAAAATAGATTCTTACCTGGAATAATAAATGGAAGAGCAAGAGAAAGTCAGATGTTGAGATGGCTTGGCACAATACAAGAATGCCAGCCTTCGTCAAAACCTTTCTCCCCCTGGTAGTCTGGACTCTTCCATTCTTCTAGCAGGTTGGTGTGACTAGGAAGTTGGAGGGAGTGGTCTTTGTAGACTAAAATATATAGGGGTGCCTCATTCTGAGGGCTGCCACACAGGTATGCACATTTATGTATGGACGCATTGCCGTATGTATACCTAGCTATATGGTATTGTCTACAAGTTTCATCAGTGTCAAGCTATGCAAAGCTATGACATGTATGTATGGACGCTATGCAGTCTTATTATTTAGCTACATGTATACAGTATAGAAAGTAAATTGTCCTGGCCATGCAAAGTTTGATGGACGATTTGGTGTATAGTGCATGCCAGAGCCCAGACTAACAATTTGGACCAAATCAATGAATCAGCCCAACCGAGTTTTAGGACCAAAACCAGCCCAGCCCAGCCATGAAAAACTGGATATGAATTTTGATGGACGCTTTGCTGCAGTGTAAATATGCCACATTAGTTTGGCATTGGACCGCATTTGTACAGCTCAAGTCCAGGACCAGGTCCAGCC
>BQKZ01011066.1:0-17867 GCA_036244855.1 Temnopleurus reevesii | reverse complement strand
TATGTCTTGTTGAGATACCTGCACTTTCGCTACGGGTCACATGAAACAAATGCTGCATTCCGATCTAAACTCTAAACTCCCGCGGCCCTCTAAGGTGAGGTGTTGAAATTCTACCTGCCCTTATGAGCGCGCTCTTTCTTTTAATCTAACCAAGGTGCAAGGTGACCGGCTTACATCCCAATAGTCAATGGGAAACAAGGTGAAAAAGTTTGGCATTCATATCATAAAATGAATAAATCAAATGAACAAGAATGATGCAAAGGAAATGCAAGGTCCCTATTAGTTTAGGAGAACAAAATTCCCTGATTTGTCAAACATGAATGTCCAAAATTCTATGATAACTTTGTCAATATAATATAATCCACTTATTGGAACCCGTTTTGATGTATCTTCAAAAACCAGATAAATATTGAGTCCAATTCCCTAACTTTTCCCTGATATGACAGACCTATTTAAAACAAATTACCTGACTTTTTCCAGAATATAAAAATAAAACTAATTTTTCAAGGCTTCGCCGGTTTTCCAGGTCGAGTGAGAGCCCTGAAATAAGATTTCTCGAGAAGTATTCTCAATTAATCCGGTACATTTGCGAATAATACGGAATAATGTGTTATGGTGGATTTGTTTTTATTTCTTTTGAAGAATAAACCCCCAGAGTGCAGACATGAAAGACCAACACTTTGAAGACTGTTTTCTAATCCAGCAATGATTCATATCATGTCTGGTGTAAAATGTGAAAATGTCAATGTTTTCAACTTAATTAGACATGATTGACATCTCAGACAAGAACACTTCTCTGGTAAAAAGCTCAAAGGAAGTGTAAACACTCCTAAAATTATTGTCCCAAAGTCCAATAGCAATTGTATGGTGTGAATACCACTGCGACTGACTTTTAACCATTTTGGCTGTTTACACCACAGAGGGTCAGAAAGACGTAAATCACAGAAAAGTACACAACTCATGTAGTAACATCCCCAGTGTGAACACACCTATATCTCTATCCTGCATTTGTTTACACCTGAGGGTGAGGAGGGGTTAATCACAAACATAGGACCCTAGACCTCTGGGGGCTTGTTTGTCTCTCTCCAACTGCCTAGCTGACACAATAATGTTCCCCTTGGGTGGTGGAGGGGGTCATAGTCTTAACCCTCACCCCTCCTGACCCCTAACCATCATCAAGGTCAAAGGTCAAGTTTACTCTACAGAGTTGGGTCATGATGATGTGTGCTGATAGGAGGTGGGGTGGGAAGATGGAAGTGACAGGCTCATTTTGACATTTCTGATAAAAGTTGAAACTTGAATCTGAATGTTCGAATCACATCCAGAGATGCCGATCAATGGGGAATATGCAGAGATGGCAACCGTTCCAGAATATGCATGAGGTACAAATTACAATAGTAGGAGAAAAAATTACAACAATAAACACACTCTCAGCCATACACTTGTGAATTCATAGGAAAACACCCCTCATACATATTTTGGTTTCTCTGAATGTGTATCTGATCACAAATTAGAGTGTGAACAACTAAACCAGCTGAACCAAATGCATCCTCATGAAAGAAAGCATGGAAACAAAGAAATTTTATTTGGTCTTTTTACTTGAAGCATTGACTAATGAATTCTGTAATTCCCATAGATTTTGTGTTGGTAATACCCAGTTCCAATTGTTATTAGGTTAACAAATCATGTGACAATGCATCCATTAATATTCCGCTATGGTTGGCAATCGCGAAAATGGATTTTGAAGTACGAGCTCTGGCCGAATAGAACATGCTTCTTGGCTGTCAACAAACATGACGCAATAGAGAAAATGATCAATTAAACCTACGTCAAGGAGTTCATCTCCTACATTCCAGGCTACGCCATCAGCAAAGCCAGGTATGACAGCATTTTTCAGCACATCTCCGCTCATCTTTCAACCCGTTTCCTATCAAAACATCCAAACAGTGTCATAGTTCGGGGGTTAGCCAACCTCCGATCATAACCTGAATGAAAGGAAACCTCGCAGACCTATCACCTGAGATAATGGGACCTGTTGAAACATGGCATGGTTTATATTCGCTTGGATCGAGAAAATTTCAAAAGGAGTGCTACTTGTCCGAATGCCTAGGCCACAAAATGAGTCATTGGACAGGTAAATGAAATCATCTCTTTCCTAAAGCCTGCGTCACACCTTTGTGTTTTTAGCCTGCATCGGCGCATCGTTTTTTGGCAATTAAAAACGCTCCCTTGATGCACAAAGACGCAGGTCATGTGCTAGACTAACACATGTCGTACGCTCGTTGAGCGCAAGCCGAACGTCAGTCCACGTTCTGATCTGTGTACGCTGTCCGTCAAGGAAGCATTTTAATTTCCAAAAACGCGAGGCAGGCGCAGGCTTAAGGCCTCCTAAATTTGTTAGGATGCGCTCAACAGACTGCACACTGAAAATGGCCTGACCTGGACTTCAATTGAAAAGTTACTGGACAATTATAGACAAACTTGCAGGATACAAACTGAACAGTTATTTTCTGATGATCTTTGGCTTTTTGCTCTCTTCCAAGTATTATTTTCCTAATGAATTGTGTGTTTAAAAAATTAGGAATTTCTTATGTCCAATTACCAAACATTCTTGACTGTCAGTGTCAACTTCTTATTGGACTGGTAAATCCAGTGTCTACTATCATTAAACCAGTAGCTGCTTTTGTTTAGGAGTTGGGCAAGGGACATTGGTGTTTGGGTGAGTGGTTTGAAAATTCACTTTCCCAACAGGGCAAGTGCTGAATAATATTATTATAGCACCCTGTTTCATTTTTCTTTACCTCAGGCAGTTACTCCAAGTTGACAGCAAACTGTGAGGAGACCATATGAATACTGACCACTGCATGATGCCCTGCTGGAATACTCCTAAGGAAGTGGATAATATCCATAACTTGTATGCTAATGTTCCTGAATCCAAAATATCAGGAGAGAAGGTTGTAAAATTCTTTCCAACTTCCACAAACAAAGTCAACATATGACACTCTATACACCTTTTCTTCTAAACATACCTTTCATGCCTTTAGGACTAAGAAACCAGCAAATAGAACACAGACGAATCATCTACAAGTCTTCTTGATTTCTTTGAAATCAATGCAATGACATTTGCTATTGTAATGAGCTCATTTGTCAAGCGACACACCCTTCAAAAGCTAACGTAAAAGAAGCCGTATAAGTTTTGCAAATGCACTTAATTTTTAATCTTGTAGTATTTCCACAGAATTCAAGGGTTTCCATGTTTTTCCTTCAACAGTCAATAGGAAAACTTATAATCCTAGTCTTAACTTTAATTTTGTAGGATTTCTAGGGATTGGATTCCATGTTTTCATCAGTAACCGCTGAATACGAAGATGATCTTTTGAACGCAGGTGGTCTATAGGTATGGATTCTTCTAGAATTAGTTTCCATAGGAATCAAAGCTGGTTTTTTTTTCAAACAAATTTAGCATTAATCCAGACACTTAACTTTAATCAAAACAGTGCAGTATCATAAACTTAAAGCTTCCCACTATATCACTTGCATAGACCGAATGATTATAATCTTTTTCAGTGAAATGCAATATTTTTCAATAACCGATGAAAAAAAGTTGGAGGTAAGTACTGTCGCCAAGTTATCGAGACGCGAGTCTTCACACCGGAAGGTCCTTCCTTCAGTGAAAAATTCGTCCAAAATTGTGCTGCACTAAACCCTGTATCATTATTCAGAGAGTAGATAAATCCATAATCTAAACTATATGTAAGGGCTGGACAGATTTCCTAATGATAAATTGCATTGTATGAAGTGAACATAGAATTATCGAGAATAAAGAACCTAGAATGTTTTATACTATCTATATAGGCGAAAAATTTTCCATCAATTAATAGAAACCGTTCTTATCATTATTTCATACAAGAACAAAGAAGTAAGTTCCAATATAATTTGCGAGCCCTGAATCACTCGAGTTTGCTCTTAAAACTGAAGTTATGGGCACGGTTTCATCACTTGAGAACTGGAGAGCTCTCAGCGCTCTGTATCGGCCAACAAAGGAGGAAAATATAGGCTCCGGTTTCATTTTGCATCATGGGAGTAAGACAACAATATTGATAAGTACCCATAGAGAGATCATTACTCCCGTAAATCAAACTATATACATGACAGGATCATAAAGGGTATGTTTACACTGGAGGAAAACGAAGTGTGTTATCACATAAACTGAATGATTCATGGTGCTTATTCAACACCAAAACTATGGTTTTAATTCAGCAGTCAGCACCAATATGGATATTAAAAAGAAATCATTATCCAGTAAATCAAACTAAATATTCACGTTGATCAAATGATACACATATAGTAATGATATTAACGAAATAAAACCAGAGCAAAATTTTCAGCAAATACAAAGACATGTTCACTGGAGGAGTGATAAATGTGCTTTCATACACAGCAAATATCATGATAACATTTCAACATCAATTAATATTCTGCAGCACCAGGAGAGTATTTGACACTTGAGCTAAACCAAACTGATATAAATAGTGTTATTTACTTCAGCTTTGAAATATAGGCCTATCAAAAAATAAATTGCATTTCATAAGTAGATTTCAATCAATCTAATTTACAGCAGTATTGTTCCAAAACTTTTCTGGTCATGCATATGGTAGATACAAAATTGGCATCAAATAAACACCTCTGCTTTTGCAGTGCATGAGCTCAATCACAATTTCTAGAGCAATGAGAACACAGCCGCATGACAAAATGATAGGCACATGTTTCCAGTAACGTGAGAGGAAAAGTTACCAGCCATTTTTCAAACACTCAACCGGGAAAAACCACTTTGCTCAAGGATCATGTTCTTGAAAATATTAATATCATACATGTAGAATACAAAAGGGTGTTGTCCCTTTTAGATCTCCTCTCCTCTCCTCTCCTCTCCTCTCCTCTCCTCTCCTCTCATCTCCCTCCCTCCCACCTACCCCCTCGCTCTCTCATCATCCTACTTTCAAACCCATCCCAGCTATCAGAGACCCCGCCCTACTTCTCCATCTCTCCCCTTCTTCTCCCCCCTCCACCTCCCAATCCCCCTCTCTCTCTCTTTTTCTCTAAATCATCCTCCCCCTCTCAGGATCCCAGGGCATCAGAGACAGACATAGGTTTGTCGTGTTGGTACAGCTATCACATAGCAGACCGCTTCATCGATTATCAACACGTTCACGTTCATAATCAATTATCATTGATCTGCCTAACCCGTGCTCACCCGACTCGAGTAAGCATGCAAATGCTGGCTATCCCTTTGTCTTATTAATGATAAGCGCAGAGTAGTTAAAATGCGTTTCCATGGCGCCCGAGAAATAACGACTTCCTTATTAGCTGAAAATAAAAATGCCCAAGCCAAGGAAAATATTATATTTGATAAGCATACATATGATGATAAAAAATCCAGTCCCAAAGATGATAAATTCTCATGTAATTATTTCCATCAACAGAAACCCATGAAAACTTTTAGGGCAGAACTCTCCACCCATATAACAGAATAGAGGAATGGTTTCCTACAGAAAGAAACCATGTTTCCCATAGGACTGTGTAGTAGAATTATCAAGAAAATAGGAAAACTATTGAAATGTCCTTGAAACTCTCTTAAAAGAGTAGAAAAAAACATATTCTTTCCTCAAAATCCCTATTAATTGGGAGGTCTGTGTTTGGAAATACTCCAACTTGCAACTTAGTCCAGATTTGAAGTAAATACTCCTTTGATGGTTATAATCGCAAGAAACCATGATCAAATTGATGTACCATATTCAAGTTACAGAAATACTTGAAGAAAAAGGGGACTCAGAGAGATAATTTGAAATCCAAACAATTTTCAAATACTGTATTAGGAAAGAATAGATGGGTGCTAAAGCTTTTCATTTTGAAATATAATATTTGCATTATTACCCAAAACCTAAAATAGCTCTTTTACATGCAAACCGAGTGTAGAATTTCCCTCACATATTAATTTTCCCCCTTTGATATTTTCTGAGAACTTGCCACAGCTGGTATCCCATGCATTGTGTTTGTTTCGCCTTTGCATTTCGTTTGTTTGCCTCATACCATTGGAGTGCTTTCAATTGATTTGGATCGATTCAAAAGAAAAACTAACCCAGATTTTTACTCTAAACTTCACACTTCGACCACAATGATACAGAGTTTATTGATTTATGGATGATAAGAAATGACACCATAAAATATACAGTTGTATTGACCTGTTCTTTTTTACAAACGGACCGTACATCATTTCATATAAAAACGAAAACACATACGGGTATGGGATTACTATATTCAAATGATATTGCCTTATCAAGCGACAGAAGGGCATGAATAAACATCATATAAACACATTTTTAAACTGCTTATTTCAAAATGATCATTTATTGTCTGGTCTCATTTTTCTTAAAAATATGAAAGCTTTCGAGTGGAAAAGTAGATAGAATTTTGTGTATGATAAGATTGATCGAATAAAAAAATGATACCATAAGGAAACTTGAAAAGCAGTATAATTTATCCCATGTTACTGCTCTTCACACACATAAATTTCTGTAAAATATCTCAAACTTTCTCATGACCGGCACTTTGTAAAGAGTTACAAAATTGCCTATTTCACTTGAAAGTGATAAAAGAATTCCTAAAACTGACTCGATATTAGATGTAATTATATCAAAGTAAAGATGTCATTTCATGTAAAACCAACAAAGCAACCTGAAAATGGAATCTGAAATAGATCTCAAATCTCCAACACGTTCCTAACGGCAATACAAAAGCCTTTCATGGGGTGTCTCCTGTGCGTTTCAATAATCTCCAATATACTCGATTTCCTGGGGGAATATTACAGAAATACAGACTGATTTTATCTTATTACGGCCCAAATACAAAACAGAATCTACGTATATATTCTTTCCAATGGCAGAACAAGGCAGCCAATTTACATCCCCATATAGTGTGATTACCTATTGCTTAACCGCAATTCCCCTCTAAATCAACCGCAAACGTACGACTGGGTTAAAACGTGAAACCACTTACGGTAACGAAACCAAATTGCACGCGGAGTAGGCAACCTAAATAAGAATCTCTTCCTTTGATTAAGTGAAAAACCATTGAATGCGTATTCTTCATTTTCCTCGAAAGAATCCCTATATTTCCTATACCCGACTTATCAATTGGATCAAATGAAATCTGACGTTTATTAATCTGCTGGATTTGCGCAAGTTGTTTCATTAATATCCCATCCGGTCACAGCCCCTTAGCGAAATTTCCTCTCTCCGTAAGACGGCCCATGCGAGCTTGTTTAAGATACATTGCCTAATGCCGCCATGATTAAGCCTAATAAATCAAACGTATTAGATGGTTCGAGGTAGTAACTTAGCCACAAGTCGCTTAAAAACCTCGAACTCTAACTCTCTCTTCTCAAGAGGCTTGATGAAGAAGACGACATTAGAATGGCACGAACAAATTGCATTTATCCGCGAAACGAAAACCCAAATTATGTGCCCAAACAGAGCTCATCTCCTCGAAGATTTAGGGGATTTGGGTCAGGCTCGAGAAAGCACATTACAACTGTCTCAGTTAATTTCTAGCTCAGCGCTCTGAAGATGGAAGAATGCTCTCATATATCTTTCTCTTTTCCTGTTTAGACTGGATGACTTGTACTGGTATACTAAATAAGAAATTTCTATTTCAAGCATCACTGTAGGCAATTTTGTATTACACATGTAAGAAGCTACAAAAAAGGTGTACAGGATATTGCAAGAAATTAGATTTCAAGCATATTTGTACTTCCATTTAATAACTTATCAATATTTTGTACTTAAAATTCATTATTCAAACTACCTTAAAAAAAGGAGCAATATTTGTGTAAGGGAATGAAATGAGTGTTACGGTTGCAGTATGTTACCATCTTATTAAGATAGCTGGAACTCAAATCAAACACATCTGGTCAAAGATACCCGTCCGCAGAGATGCCAACTGTTCCAGAATATGTTTGAGGGGAATTTTAATATGAATTCAAGGTTTTCATAAAAATGGCTGAGGGTATGGTTATTGTTGTTATGTGGTCTCTCACTGCTGTTCAGCTGTTGCATCATCCACATTCTAATTTTGACCCCAACAAGCATATTCCTGAACGGTTAGCAACCCTGCATCCATTTTGGGACAAATGCAAGTTCAGAGACAAACAATGCCAGTGGACAGAGGGTTGGATAAATATGATCAGGGCAAAAAAATAGGGACATAATTCCGTTAATGGTATGTACTCTAGATGTGTCGGATCTAATAACTTCAATGGAAAAACACAATAGACGAGGAACGACATACAGCTTTAATCTTCCTGACTATACTGTTGCTGCATTGATCATGGTTAGTTGTTGGAATTGGCATGACCATTAGGCTTAAAACATTGTGAATTTCAAAAATATTATTTGTTCAGAATAAAAAAAGAAAACATTAAAACCCCTAATAATTACAGCCTTAGAATTGTTTATTGTTAATGTAAATCCCTTTATCATCCATTCTATTCCTGTATAAGTTTGATTGCACTGAATCCCTATAACAGTAATGAAAGTCTTCCCTAATGACCTTATTCTATTCAATTCAGAAGTTTGAATGGCTTTTGCCATTTAAACAATGGAAAATTTATAATGAATACAGGAAAGATTCTTAACTGCTTCAAATGGTAAATTCATCCTTTCAATATCGATAATAAAATTCAACAGCAGAGTGAAAATTGGTATGTTAGAGTTATATGAGAGTATGTAGGCAATTTCGTAAAATAAAAGAACCTACACGGAAAAATAATATGAAATGCTGTCATAGCAATGGAAAATTGTAAAATTGCAAAATGGGCTTAAAAAATAGTACAAACATAGGGGGTGTTGCTCAAAATCAACTGGAAATCAACTGCAACTTTGCAAATTGTAACGCGCATTTTCATTCACGCAGTTTATGCGCATTCAACAAGACGCCCATGAAAGAATGAATTTGATTGGCAGGTTCCGATCAACTGCAACTTTTGAGCAACATCCCCATAGGGTGTCACTATGATTTTGTAGATTGGTCCCAAAAGCTTATACTACAGATAGAATGCTGAAAAAATGGGTTTGCTCACTTAGCAAAAGAAAAAAAGTGATTAAAAAAAAAGAGAAAACCTAAGCTATTGTACAGGCAAATTGTTGTCGAAACGATAAGGACACGCAATTTACCAATTCAATAGTGCATTGTGCAAACATTCCAACATTTTAGTCAATAATTTATAATCTCTTTCTCACTAAACCAAAGGATTAACGCTCCATTTTCGATAATACCACAGGTTTCCTCCTAATCTCTTTTGACTAAGAATACTAATAAAACCCATATCTCATTTAAGCTGCAGATAATGGCATCCATATCAACTAATCTGGTTTATTTTGTAGAAGGCTATATAATCCAGACAACACACAATAGGGATAGTGTGGTAATAGAGCAAATAGAAAACAACTATGTAACAATAAAACGTGGCAAAATAAATAACATGGTAGTCTGATATCAGACCCTAGATGATGTGATATTTAATTTACATTTCTATCTCAATTTTATTTTGAAGTCAACTAGAGCTTGAGCTTATTGCTTATGACTAAGATTCTGCTAGGATCGAAAGCTCAAGTTTTTTTTTACTTCATTTTACTCCAAAGCTCTCCATTGTCGGATAAGCAGTTTCAGCAGTTTTATTTATTTATTCAGATTTCATTTCATTTGATGTGCTGACTTCAGAGAATGGTATCATATAACACAAAGCTTTAGTTAAACAATGGGAAAACTTAAAACATGTGACAATTAATTATATTCATTTCTTTAGCAGAGTTTATTGTAAAAATCTGAAGTGGGGGTAGTTAATTGGTTTACATATTTCCTAATTTGCCCATCTCTTTCACTTATTGGAACACAAGAGAATAAGATCAAAATAACTTAAATCTCAACAGAATTACAGAAAAAAATGTATGAAGACCAAATTTCTTCCTACTTGTGTACTTTTTTGTTTATTTCCATCTTACCATGTAGGGCCTACTTAGTCTCCATGAATGCCTATGCAAAGTGTGGTTTGATGTGACTTGATTTAGTGAATATAAGAAATGAAATCAAATTGGAAATCAAATTCAGCACCAAAAGCATCAAAATGCCCAAAACACCAAAATGTGGATCTGTGCACTAGACAAGTAGCCACTAAATGTATTATTGTCTGCGTGCTAGCCTACCAAAACATTACCCAAATATATTAATCATTTTGATTGATCACTGGAACGATAAATATACGGTATTACCTGAATAAGGTCAGACAATTGCAAAGGGGATAAGGATAAGCCCTAACGAGGCCTTACATGTAAACAGATTTTACATTTCGCCCAAAGAATGACATCTATTTGTATTTGTAATGTATGACCTTGCTAGTCTGCTAAAAAAAGGGATATATAGGAATATATTTGAATCATGGCCAAGTGATTTATTATCATGTGATATTTGCGCTGGAATATAGAATAGGATATTGTGGGCAATGTGGTATCCTCTAAATGAAAACACTGTGAATGAAAATAATCATAAATATTGTATTTGTGTTGATTCCATCATTCCTGTTGATATATGTTTAAAAAATCCCCAATTTTGTTCTTACTTCTGCGCCTACCTAATAATTTCATTAAAAAGATATCCAAACTATATCCTATCGCACTATGTCTATCCAATGCGTTATCACTAAAAGTGCAATATTCCCAACAACTATGGTATGTTGTCTAGAATTTAAGGTAGCTTAGAAATCTTACAATTTCTCTTTTTTCCATATCTAATGCTGATACCGACAACCTTCAAAATTCTACACACCAAAGAAATTTTGAAACTTAAATTTCTTGAGACAAATGTATATATACAAAAGAGAAAAATTCACTTAATTCTGAAATTAACGCTGCCTGAATACAAGATATGTAATCTCGATATTCTCGCCTCGGGCTATTGCTTTTATAGGGTCGCGAGGGGTTGCCGGAAAGTTATCTCTGGGATCCTTGCCTCGTCAGTGTCAATAAAGGGATACAGGACGTCATCTTCTGAGGACAAAAATCATCACCAGGGGAGAGAGACCGTAGTAACTTTAGAAGGAAGGGGGAGCGTGACGAGGAGCGCGATGAGTGAGTCGGGGGCGTTGGGTACGTCACGTTGTGGAGCGTTGCAGGGGGCTGGGAGGGGATGGTTGGGGTTGTGACAACAATAATAATAAATGTTGGGTGGCAATGCCTTATTGTTGAGAATAGTGTTGAAGGAAGTGGTGTGTGTGTGTTTGTGTGTAGGTGTATGTTTGTATGTTTCTGTGCGTAAGTTTGAATGTGGTTGGATTTCAATGATGCATATCAAAGGTTATTAGTTTTCATACAAGGACATTTATTACCACCAAAGACATGTTGCCAGGGTTGTGTTTCAGTAAGCTGTTTGTAGATCTACATATGCACAACTCTACGAACGACTGGTGACCTATTCTCATATTCAATGATAACCCCTGGCTATGGGCTGCACTGAAGAAAGGGTCACCAGTCGTTTGTAGAGTCGTACATAGATCTAAGAAAAGCTGTATGAAACACAACCTTAGATCTACTCACAACTCTACGAAAGACTGGTAACCCTTTCGTAGGTGCAATTCAGCGACAGAAGGTATTATTGAGTGCAGAAAAGGAGCATCAGTCATTTGTAGAGTGTTGCATAGATCTACAAACAGTATATTATGAAACACAACTCTTGGCAAGAATCAAGAATAGCCTGTAGGCAGGGGAATTTTTACATGAAACATAAGAAAATGCTCATGTCATTCCAAGACAGACGTCATAACCCGTTTCGAAGCGAGCTAAATTCACCTCCGAAGCCGTTTGGCAAGACATGCTACAAACAGAGACCTCCCAACCATTAGAAATGGATGAATATGATTATTCACCCTTACAAAACTATGTTTTCGCAGAATTTTATTATTTTTCATTAAAAGAATACTTACATTCCTATGAGAATTGTTTGTCTTCTGTCTTTTCGGCAGTGCGATCCCTCTTTTTTTGGTCTAAAAGGTTGGGAGGTTTGCAAATACTCTTTTACATGGGCGTTACTACTGCTCGAATACATCCCTCCCATCTAAAATGAAACAATAATGGTGAAAACCTCCATCGTCATGAGCACCGCTAAGTTGGACCTATGCACTATACAAGAAGCCATCATTATTATCATCATTATGACAGCATTTTACTTTCAGAAGCCAGTCCGTCAGTTTTCTAAGACTTCCCCTCATCGAAGACGACGATGTGAAACCATACATTTGTCTCCCAACACTCACAGGAGTCTCTTGCTACTCAAAAAACCTCGCGATAAGACACAATGGAGCGACAGAAAGCCGATAGGAGAGCAGAAAATACTAGATCCACACAAAGAGCCACCTCAGACGAAAGATTGAAATCTAAGAGGACACAATAAGAGGCTCCCTGCTCTCATCCATGACTCATGGTCATCCGTTACCATGGCAACTCATCATCTCCTATCTCTCCATCTCGTGTTAGCTTGGCATATTCATCCATTATTCTAACATTGAAAAAAAGTCCCCTCAGACATTTCTCTTCCAAACCCATCTTCGGTTCAAATCGTGGTTATGTTATCTTTCTGGTTTTGGAACAAGTGTTTTTGCTTCCCTGAAATGCGAAACGCCAAAAATATTTTCAAATTGGCACAAACATCAGAGATGGATATCAAAACAGAGAAGAGTTGCCTTACAGAGTCTCGGATGTGTTTTTGTCTGCACTGTATCAAAACAAAAGGAGGCAAGAGGGAGATATCAATATCAAAATGTTTTAGGTACAGTACATCTGTTGATCAATATTCTTTTTATTTTCCTTTCTATTTTTACATGGAAATTGCACATTTTCTAAAAAGGTGCATTGATAAGTCGAATTACGCAAACCAAAGACATAATACTGTAACAGAATTTCTTAAACCTTTGATTAGGAACTTGTGGAGGAAGGACTGATGATAAATATGAGCAAATATTCCTTTATTATGATCAGATAGTGGTCTCTACAGATTCACTATAATATCAGGCCTTAAAAAAACAATCGTTGGATTCTCAGTTATTTGTGTTTTTTTAAGTAGGGTTGGTCGGTAAGAAAATTTTACAGTGTTGCTATATTCAACCCATATATTCTATTACTAACCTTGTGAAAATACAAGTGAAAAGATAAAAAGGCTCAGAACATTTAAAATGAAAATGAGTATTCTTTCTTCATTTTCGCATTTTTAGATCCATCTGAATATAAATTGGATAGACAGTAAAGCTCGAATTGAGAATGTTTGAAAATGCACAACCCTAATGTTACACAGTATCTTTAACATGCATGTTAACTATTTCCATCCTTTCAACAGCCTCTTCTCAAAATCATATTTAGCACAATCCAAACACGCTACCTAATCCCTTGACACGATCTCGCAACCCTCATCCCATTCAGGGAGGTCCGTAACGCACTGATATTCTTGGCTCACTTAAGCAGCCGCCTACCTCACTGCGCTAACATAATAGATAACAGGAAGGCCGTTCTTCATCGCTCATTACCGTTAACGAAAGACAAGCAGGTTAATTCAGGTCACAATATTTTGGCTTTTGGAACAAGGTTTTCTCTTTCCCGTTTTGTTTATGCCTTTGGCCTTTGGGTTGGGTTGGAGATGAGGAAAGGGGGAGAAAGACATAAGAGCAATGATTCAAGGGCAATTTGATGCAGAGGTCTTTGCTCTCAAACAAATAAAGCTATTAATATTCAGGAAAAATGAATCCAAGTAGATAGATTTGAAGAAAAGAATGAAAAAAGGAAACTACAGTTCGGAAGATGCCTGGGTGGACAAAAAAAAAACACATTTATTCTTGGGTTTCCTTATACTCTACTTCCATCTGCCATTCTCTTTTCTTCAGGGTTTTTATCCAAAATAAAATAAGCGAATTTGAAAGATTCTTTCCAATGTTAGTAATCTTTTATTTGTGTTGCTTTATGTTATACAAGATTAAGCATTCACTTCAGCCATTTTATTGTTTCAATTTGGAGGGGGAGGAGGGGGTGGGTGGAGGAAGGAGGAGAAAGAGGATGCTCACAGTGGAAAATCTGCCACTGTAAAAGTTTGTTATAACAAAGGAGGATACTGACAGTTCCAAAATGACAATTAATTTTCATATGCCAAATAGACTTTAAAGACATTTCAGCTAGGTAACATCATTCCCAGTAACATCAAAAAGTTGATTTCTTTTTAAAAAAATGTCAAAAAAGAGAAATGCAGGGGCATTGCATTCACATCCATATGCATTTTCGTTGGAAATATCAGGAACTTTGAGGGGGTAACAAAGCATGAATCTTCACAAGATATCTTGACAGCGGACCACCAGAATTATCTCGAGAGGTAACGCCACCATGAGGACCCTCCAAACTCCTATCTAAGGATCGTCATCATCGACAGAGGGACAGACAAGACAACAATGAGTGATGGGCCCAATTTCCGTCTCCAGTCATCTGTTCAAATCTCGAAAAGTCCCCTTTTCCGAAGTTTGACAGGCTTCTTTGCTTACTGGCGTACGTGGGGGCACGAAGCGCTCTCCATTCTCTCCCTCGCGCACACACACCGCACCCGAAAATAAACAGGAGTAAATTGAGGAGTGAGGTCTACGACAATTCGCCTATTTGAGCAGCTGTTTCCAGTGACAAGAGCCTATGCCAATGTTAGACGTGTCACTGAGTTAAGTGCTGCACGTTTTAGTTTTGCTTAATAGAGATGAAGGCTCGGAGACACGGTTGACAAGAAGATGATTGGAAATTTATGATGGAAACGTTTGAATTAGCGATCTAGAATTGGAACATTTTATAGGGCATTACGATGGAGAAGTTAGAGAAAAAAAAGGGTTCATTTCAATTTCCGCCCACTCATTCGATTCTACCTATAGCTATCCCAGAAACCGACGTGAAAAATATGTAAAGTTTATTCGTAGGAACTCTGTGACTCTGGTTTAAATGAAGCCTTCTTATTTTCCCTGTCAAGATTTGCACTACTCTATGTCACGTCTGGTACACGTTTGTTCAGCGGCAGATACAAATATTTGAACTTTTACCAGGAAATAAGACTGACAGAGAAAAAAAGATTGATCAGGTAGAAAAAAAATGGCAGAGAGACTGAACAACAAAAAAAGAAAGAGGCTGTCGCTCAATACTTCAATACTTTGGGAGGCGTTGTATAAATGTGTCCTGTTCTTGTCGATATCAAAGGAAAATCTACATGCAAAGAACGAAAGAAGTATTGGCAAACCGTGTCAAATTAAAGATCACAGTTCTCAGTAAGGCATGTTTGCACTCCGCGAGATGTCAACCTTTAGCTTAAATAGACATAATGCTCAACCAAGCTGGGCCATTGTGCCCAAGTCAACAGAGGGGTCTTTCGAAGGCCCATTGATGCTGTTTAGTCGCAGTCACTTGAAATGGGGGGAGAAAACATTGCCAGAGCCTGTGAAGTGAGCAAGAGAAAACATAGAGAGGGGCAAAGAGGGGGTGAGGGGAAAGAGGAGAGTGGAACATAGTAAAGAGAGAGAGAGAGAATTAGAGAAGATATAAGGGAGAAAGACAGCCAGAAAGAGAAAGAAGAGGCAGGAATCAAAGAAAAATAAAGAAGATGGAGAGAGAGGGGGGATAGTAAGACAGCGAGAAGAGAAAAGGAAAAGTTGAAGGAAATGAAAGAGTGAAAAACAAGAGAGAGTGAAGGGAGGGGGGGGGGGAACAAGCACAAAACATTAACAAAGATATAATGTAAGGAGCGAAGAAGATGATGACTATGATTTTTAGAATGAGAGTGCCTACAGGACATACAGATTCAGGGACAGATAGAGATAGAAAGAGAGAAAGTAAGAAAGCAAGAGAGATGTGAAAGATAGAGGGGAGAGAGAAACAGAAGATGTTTTTATGAATGATCAGGAGAGAAAGCATCCTCACTCTTGACAAACTTTGCGACAAACTGCTGTACAAACTGGTTCCCCATTCAAGCCCCATCTTCAAACTCCACTCACACATACACTATAATGGCGCTGCTTTTTACAATGTACTCTTGAAGAGCAAGTGTGAGGAATATCTTTACTTCTTTATTTGGCATTAGGGGATTCTTGAGAAGTCTACAGACTTGGAAAAGATTATATTTTTTTGTTGGTTTCCCTGCAATACAAAGTTCTTCCACTTTTCACTCCTTAGAACTTAGCTAAAATTTCCTCTTACTCCTGGCCTTTTTACCTAGCCATCCATCAACCTGTACAACAAAAGCTAATACTTTAGCATATATAAATTTTAGCGAATTCACTGAATTTCAGACCGTTGCATACATTAGTGATTCATTATTTTCATATTTTATTTGAAAAGATTGTTGTACACAAGTCTTTGGGCATTCTAATGAGTTGATACTTAACAGAATTCATGGTTGCGAACTTTGCAAAAATAAAACCCAAGCAAAAAATTCAGCTTTTAGAGTATATCCCTGTATCTATCTGTCTATCAATCCAACTAGATATCTTTCTATGCTTATTTCTTTCTCTCTCTCTCTCTCTCTCTATCTCAAAATTTATCATTCATTCTATTCTATCAACCTCCATCCCACACCTGCTCTCTCATGTCCCCCCTCTATCTCTATCTCTCTCTCCCCCTCTTCAACCTTTCTCATCTCCGCTCTCTTTCATTTCTTCCAAAGACACTGCAAAAGAAGCTCTGAATAGACGAGAAGGAAGTGAATGATTGTTGTTAAACACTTCACGTCAAAAGCGATGTGAAAACAATCAACCACTTGAGAAGTATGATTGAATCGTACGCAAGATGGGGGGAGGGGCCCCCAAAAGTCCTCAGACTGAATACGGCATCTTATTAGTATAGTCATTAGGACTCTCATGGTATTGTTTGGGGACCAATCTAGAGAAAGTTTGCTCAGTAAACACTCGAGACACCTATTTTTCGCCTCCTTTTGTTCCCTTCAGTCCTCTTCAGGTAAACTGGTGTTGTGTACCTGTGCATATTAGCAAGCTTTTGATGAAATATCTTGGATTTTCATGTAAATGAATTCATAGAATTGAGTCTGTCTCACAAATATTTGGGTCCCATGAATTCCTTGGATGAAAATGAAGTTTAGACCCCAAACTATATGGAATTGTTGAGCCCTCCCCAATCCTGCCCCAAGTTAGGCTTTGATCGATCTTGACCGCACCCCCACTATCTATATCTATCTATCATTCCCCTCCCCTACTTTGCTTCAGTTTACACCCTTATCTACATTCATCTCCCATTCTGGATCCAGACATTCTCCCATTCTTGGTTTTTGTTTATATTCCCCTGACGAAGGAGATTGGGGTCTCTCAAAATATGGGACTATTTTGAACAATCAAATTGGCAATACAAATCCACAACTCAATCTTTTGAATTGTCTCCTATTCTCTATACAGATCCTTGGCAGAGAGATCATCATAACTCCCTTCAGGCTTTTCCTTTGGAATCTATTATAGCTGGACCCCATCCCAATCTCTACACAGCCTTGGCATTGAGACACCATTTTCCCTCCAGCTCCCTCACTCTACATGCTCTAGTTCAAATCAGAACCTCATTTTTCTGCACCTACCCCATCCTTCTCCACATGCCCTTGGCATTGAACCGCCCCCCCCCCCATCAAAACAGCCTTGTACTAGGTTAACAGCCCCCAAATCCCCTAACTAGTTCATATTGGAACCTCTTCTTCCTGCCCCCACCTCATCCTCACTCTCTGTATACCCTTGGCAATGAACCCTCCATCAAAACAGCCTA
>BQKZ01011062.1:0-11234 GCA_036244855.1 Temnopleurus reevesii | reverse complement strand
AAATGTCATAACCAAAATACTTACTTCCGTGGTCTATTTCCGTACATCATTGACTCTTCTTTTTTTTTAATGCTATAACAGTAATTATTCTTTCTTTTTTTGCACGACATAATCGAATTGCTTGTTTACAAAGGAATCATCATAATTCATTACCTTTCTTTGTCATAAACAGGAAATAGTCCATAGTAATTCATCACCAGATTATGATAAATTTCCTCTTTTATGATAAAGCATCAACGACAGATATTTTGACATATAAAAATATATTTAGTGCAAGAGTTGGAAATTTGCATTATTTACTCAATATCACTGTAAGCAGAATAGACAAAAGAATTAGACGAACTAAACAACTTCATTTAATAACTTCATAAACACCGAAGAAAGTAACTTCTCTGTTTATTCACTGAACATGTGTTACACCGGTTCATTATTTTTTACACAGAATGAGAGGGAATGAAATTACTTTTGTATGCAAATTCACTTTGTCACATTCCCTTGTCCCTTCTGCTCTCAGTGCGTATGGTACGCCGATGATCTTTTTTTCAGTCAATCGATTTCCTTCAGATTAGAGAGCGTTAAATAGTTTCAGTTTGTGCATAATAAATTCCATTTTCTGAAACAAAATATCTTTGAACACCCTATTTTGAGAGGGATTTCTAAATATTTATACCGCTTAAAAGAATCGAAGGTGTATATCTGCAAAGGCAATTGACCTTGTCCTGAAAACACCGATCTCGTCTTTGGAAAAACATCGGCCTTGGTCGCACGACAATGAGATGTTTCGAGCCTCACGTTCCCGCCCAAACGCCTTCCTCATTACGTGTCATAAATTATTACATATCGGCATGAGTAGTCTGCTTGAGAAGGGCGTTAACTCTGCATGGGTAGTTTGGGTTGACGAATGTCTGCATCTTGCCAAGCGTTATTTTGAGTTCGAAGTTAGCTTTCCAGTATCTTTTGGGACCTTAATTTATTTTGAATATAGAATAGATAACTAAAAATTGTATAAAATCATTATGATAGACAAGAGGAAAGAGATGGGAATAAGCTTCCCCAGAAAAGTTTGGAAACTTTCGGTTGACGAAAATATATTTTCACGTCGAGTCATTATCACTGAATAGGGTGTTTATCATTTAAAGAATGACACCTCATTCGGTATATATTGCACGGCTGATGAGTAATTCCCATCAGAATGCTCAGAGGTATGGAAGGAAAAGTATGGAAGGAAAAGTTGCAAAATCTGCAATTGAATTTCTGTAGTGTCATAATTGAACCGTGGATTTGAATTCATTTATTTATTTGTCGTTTTATCTAAACATAGTGGCCCTTTAAGATAAGAAAGAAAAACTGCTCGGCCAAGGGGCTCTGTATTACAAAGTTCAAATACATAATTTACAAAAGATATATGATTCACATCATCGATGTGAGAGGAGGGAAAATGATTAATTAATGAAATGATGAATAAAATGTGGGGTTTTCCTTGCAGGTTAATATTACGAACATAGCGTTTCTACACATTGATTAGTATATCGATTACTAATTGATTATTCACGTTACATTCGCCAATCAATAATTCACCAACTTATACACTTCAAATTTACCCATCCAAAATAATCCAAAGTTTAATAACTAAAAAGATTTAGCAGCTTTTCGTTTTAATACTTTTTGACATTTCAAAGGTGCGGAATAACCTCTGGGCGAAAATGAGATCTCATTCTTTAGATAATAAAACACCTTGTCAGTGATATTACTCGATATAACACGATATGATATATTTCTGTAAAATTAAGTGTATCATTGTACAATAGTTACATACGTCATGTATTAAGATATGCGGACATAACATTCACAAGACAATTCTGATTCCGATAGCATTACAAACGAGTATTGAATTTTCGATTGACTTAATTTTACAGAAATAGATTATATCGTTTTATATGGAAATAAATATCCCGTAAATTTGCCTGCTGTGTGTCCGTATATATAAACTAAAGTTTCTAAATGTAAAGTATTTGCAGGTCCAATACAGTAACTGCAATAAAACGTATCAACAATGTCAACTTCCGATTGAAGCGGTCAACATTTGCAGTTTTTATTCTGTTGGTGGATCATATAGGTAAAGCCCCATTTTTAAGGAAAAAATGTGGTTTTACTGACTAATAACTGTCCGTGTAACATAAGACAACTAATCCTAAACATAGATCACGGAAGAGACTATCATTTTGAAATCTAAAACAATGAAGTTTCATGTATTAGAATTTGATATGAAAATGAGGTAATGAAATGTTTCCGTTTGTCGAAAGCATATGAAAAAGAAGTAATTTGTATAAGAATGGAAAAAGAGAACGTTTATTTCAGCAATTTGAAAATTTAGTGTTAACCTTTTCTACAGTAGTTCTAATTTGCAGATTAAGATGTTTTTTGTTAATCTTGTTCAATTGATGTACACTCCCTCTCTCTACATCTCTTCCTCTCTCTCTCTCTCTCTCTCTCTCTCTCTCACACACACACACACACACACACACACACACACACACACACACACACACACACACACATATCTCTCTCTGATCCTCCCTTCCCCTTGAATCTTTATGGAAATATTTATTAACATGAGCAAAAATATCATGATCTCGCACTAGTCGGTCATCCAGCAATCGGCTCAAAATTTACACCCCTCGGCAATTTTGCGCACCATTGGGCAATTCCACACTAAACGGACGGACATTCAGACAAAAAAAGTTCAAGCAAGGACTGCAAGAAAACTACTGATGGAAAAACATTTCAAACCTTGCAAAAGGAAGTGTAGAACAAAGTTCTTCAATATCCACTTAAATTTTTGTTGTTGAATATCTGAATCAGTGTACGGGATTTTTTTTGGTAATTATCTGGAGCTATTCTAAAGGCTTGAATGGAAGCTGTTATATTTGGCCTATTTCTCTGTCCACTTTGCTCACTGCGCAGTGGTCGGATGAACGCAAATGTGTAAAGTGATCCGAACATTGGTGCACTGTGAGCAGAAGGAACAAATGACTGGGACAAAGCAAACAACGCCATTCAAGCATCAACAATAGCTTACTGATCGCAAAAGAAAGTCCGAGGTGCGACTCTTGCTCAACATTTCTCCACAGAATAAGCAGAATGTACATTTCTTTTATGTCCACCTAGCTATCATGGCTATGGTTAATGCTTGATTGGGCTTTGTTTACTTTGTCCCATCCTTTGTCTCACAGTGGTGGTGTACTTTTTTCGGATGCATTGTCTTCAATTCGTGTTTAGTTGATAGGTTTAGAGCAGCCCTGGTTTAGAGCGACTGGTTATGTGTTCGAGAAAAAAAAAAGGTTGATAAGAACGACAATGGCAATCAACCCGCAACACTCGCCAATTCGCATCCATTTAACGGACACGTATTCACGAAACAGACGACCATGAATAGCTAATTAGGCAATGCACCCTTGTGTTCGATCCCTTATTATTCCGTCGCATATATATAAAACCTTTGTAACAGGTACATTTTCTAGCAGTTGAAAGTCCAATCTTTCTCTGGATTTGATTTTTTTTATGATAAAGTGATATAAATTCATCCTTTATGGCATAACATTATTCACTTCAGAACAGAAACGAACTAAAATATTCAGGGACGATAAATCCCCTAATTTCTCACTTGACTCTCACCATTTTTTATTCGAAAAATACCTGCAACTAATAGAGTGTCGATATGTGAAGAAGATTTGTAATTTCATATTATGCACGGGTCAGGATCACGGAATTTTGTCGACAAGTCAGAGATCGCCTCACCTCATTTTGATATCGGCGCTCTGATTGGCTAATGCCGCGATTTGACTACAGAAATCGTATCGCCCGGGTGATGACGTCATCCGGTTCCAAGCAATCGCGAACGCACTAGCTTCATAGACTCTTATGGGTCTACCATAGGAGGCGGTGGAGAGCGCGCGCCGTCTCCTATGGTAGACCCATAAGTGTTTTACCATCGAAACACACGGAATTTCGGGTGAACTCCTGGTAAAATGTCATACTTCCAACCCTTCAAAATCACTTTAAACCCTCGCGACTCTAACTTTTTTCTTGATTGTTTATCTTCCACACTCATCCTTCTTTGAAATTTGAAGACAAAAATAAAATTCAGTTTTTGCACGGGTCAGGATCACGAAAAGAAATCTTATGTTAAAAAATTCGACTGCCGAAGGGTCGAAAATTCATAAATCTTAATGGCTTTAAAATACACTTAACAGAGACAGAAATTACCTAATTTTTTTATCAGTCGACAGGAAAATTATCAGAGAACAATTCACCAATGCATTCTTCTGATGAAAGTGCGCATTCGCCGATTATAGACTCATTTCATAGGTGTATGTCAAATAACAGGAAAATATTGCGTTTGACGAGGTGGTGACTGTACTACATGTGAGCTGTAGAGGGCCGGAATAAGATGGAGCAATCATGCTCATTATCCATTGTTATCAAAAATCACTGCCGGTAGACTGATGGACCCATATCTGGAAATGATTCAACAGTATCTGTAATGCATTATAGAGAAAAGTCGAAGGACAACATACATGGAATTTTGGTGATGAGAGAGAGAGAGAGAGAGAGAGAGAGAGAGGGGGGAGAGAAAGAGAGGGGGAGAGAGAGAGAGTGGGTGGAGAGAGAGAAAGATAGAGGGGAGAGAGAGTGAGAGAGAGAGAGAGAGAGAGAGAGAGAGAAGAGGGGGGGGGGGAAATAAATCATTTCATGTCACCACGTATGGTAGTCCTTTAGTTGGCAACTTTGGCATAATGATGGCAACATGGAAAACTTCCCATTCACTTAATTAACAACCTGATTAAGAAATCACATTTCCCTCTCTTTCAAGAAAACAAGCAGACACATTTGTTTTGTTTTTTCCTTTAAATATTATATGGCCACATTCATTCCGCATGTATTTCAGAAAGAACAATAGTAATTCCACATTTGAAATTTGATATTGATTCAATTCTAATAAATTTATGTACTAAGTGTATGGAGAGTTCTCCCTGTTCCTATCCCATATTATGCATGCTAAAGTTGCCAACTCAAGGATGACCATCAAAGGCGTCGATAAAAACATTAATTTATTAATTTATTATTATTATTTATTATTTATTAATTTGGTGTGGATTATCCGATTTTGCTAAATTTCCAGAGCTTGTTCATCTTATATTTCTTAATTCACTGACAACACATCAATGTCTGGGGAGAGTTCACCTTCAAAAATAAACTGTGGATAGCAAATACACCTTTTTTTGTGAAAATCAACTTGGCTTGTGTTGAAATGATCGAAAGATGGCGTTGTTCACCTTTTAGTTACAATTACACACGTATAATCATATGTCATCGACTCGTGTGTTATCGTATGTAGATTAGGTACACAAGTGTTTGATAGCAATGTGAAGGGCTATTTTCTAGACTTTATTATTATGCATTCAAAAATACCTATTGATCACCCCATTGTTTATATTTTAACCGTGATCATTGCGCTCCCCGCCCCTTCGAGGAGCTGACAAGGAAAAAAGTTATCAGCTCAGGGGTTGTTTCATCAAGATTTGTTGCAGCGACAAGGAGTCATTTTCCGACAGTTCCCATAGCAACTGTCAGCGATAGTGCTTTTCATCCAATCACAATCAACGAATTTGTCAGCGCTGACTAATTGTCTCTGCGACAAATCTTGATGAAACACCATCCGGATCTAGCGCCCCTCTCAGGAAATTGTGCGCCCCTCCACAGTCGGCTGACAGGCCCGGGAAACAACAACAACTACAACAACATTAACAAAAACGACCCCAACAAAAATAGGTCATCAGCTGAAATTTGCACTCCCCCACCCTCCCCCCTCCTCTATAGTCATTCCACAGCTCTGACCCGGAGGGGGCATGCTGATTGGGCGATGATGCTGAAACATTTTTTTTTTAATTTGAAAATAATTAGACATTTTCAAGGCTCTTTTTCTAAAACGATTATTGTTCTTTTTTAATGAGCAGAAATTTGAATTCTCTGATAATCTCATAAGAGAAACTTAGGATAATAAGATAATTGTTCGATCTCTTCCATATTCTTTATAGAACGATTCCATTCCAGTTCTTCGTCAAAGAGCTGGGCCGTATACTGTTGCAAACAAATTGATGTTGATGAAAGTACATATCATACGAATTATTGGCGAAAAGCGAAGCAGATGTAATATCATTAATAAGAATTTTAAAGTATTTTGACGATTTGAAAGATGTATCTTTTAAAGGTCATGATTAAACACATATAATCTATCTTACTATGATTGATTCCTCTGCCTGAGAGACTGACTTCTGCGTAGATAAATTAAATACGTTGCACATGCAGACTTACACGAATGCTATGTAATATAGAATTTGTAGATTATACAGATAACATGCAGAATTAGAATTCTATAAGTAATAATGAAGTCCATTAACTTTATAGTCAAAGTGGTTCCCCTACCTGACTTGGGTTAAACTATCTCAAATTAAATCCATCCCTTCATTGGACGTATATGTCCAATTCTACGTCTTTAGATGGCGCTATTCCATATTCCAACATTGTCTATTTCAATCGTCTGTTTTATTATTTCAATTATATTTCAATAATCCATTACTTTACATAACCAAAGATATTTTAATACCAAGATGGATTACTTAGCTGGCCCCAGGGGGGTAAGCTCCGTCTGAGCGAATCGACGGACGGAAAAATAGTTTCGTTTTTCTTTGACTTACACGTAAAAACATACCACCTTTTTTGGGAAATATCCGCCTTATTTCTGTTTTCCTTGCGCGAGTTTTTGGTCGAATCCAAGGATTGATAATTAGGAAAACATGTCCAATGCTGAACATTTCATTTCATTGCCTGAAAAATCCCACGGAGGTCTGTACTTTTGACATTTTTTCTCTCATAGGTTTGCACGCAAAAATGACTATTTTCAAATCAATATTACATCATGAAAAAGAATCGGAAATTTTGAAATATGAAACTTAAATGAAATTTCAATAAATGAAAAGCAACTGCATAGGTGTTTACAACACTATATGTTGCTTATAAATCCCAGGGAGTATGTGTACTTTTCAGCGGGTAAAAAAAGTAGTAGTCCCATTGGTTTGCACGTGAAAACAACGTTTAATTGATTGATAATAATTCAACTTTTTATTTATCAAAGTCAGAAAAATGAAGACTCATGTTAAATTTCAGACTATAAAAAGGCATATTTATGAATAGATGGGTTTTAGAAATGTCTAATAAATCCCAGGGAGTATGCCTGCTTTTGACCTAAAACGTTTTGTTTCCCATAGGGTTACACGTAAAAACCACAACACAAAAATGCTTGAAATTCCTTTAAAAATAATGTTCTGTTCATGTAAAGCAGTTTTCATCAAATTTCAAACTATGAAGCATCATATTATAGGATTTAACATTTTTATAAAGCCCTCAAAAATCCCACGGAGTATGTGTACTTTTTGACCATTTAAAAATTGGAAAATCCCATAGGTTTACACGTAAAAACAATATTTTTTAGAGTGAATAAAACTCCCTTTTCACTTCCGTGAGAGTGCATAAAACATGTACCAAAATAAATTTAATACTATGAAAATACATATTTGGGGTTTGATTTCTGGAGGAAATCCTTTATAAATCCCAGGGAGTATGGCTGCTTTTGGAAAATATTTTGCATCTAAGGAAAACTCGACTCAAGACGTGATCGGAAGTATTGCGCATGCGCAGCGCGGAAGGATTCGTCTGCTAGCTGCTCAGGAGTAAAACGCGAACACAGAATAAATAATCAAAAAGTTTCTGAATCTAGAAGAATGATTGTAAGAATACTTGTCGTCATTAGAGTGTAATGTTACAATTCTCATATATCAATTGTATGATAGAATTGATCTGTGTTTGGATATTTCTCTGGCTGGGTAAATCCTGAGAATTTTTTTGTTTCGGCCCTATCTGGCGCACGAGTATATAAGTGTAGTCCGGACATGCATGATGCTTACCGGGTTTTGGATAGGGGGTATTTCGATGAATCAATGACCCCCTTTCATTTCCATTATGTGATCGCCCGTATTGGGGATGAGAGGGGGGGGGGGGGGGGAGTACATTTGCCCGCCTTTATTTACGCGGAGGCCTAACATATGGCTTGACAATCCAGGCACGGGGAAAATTGTTTTAATCTCGCACAAAATCGGGATTGCTTTTTCTTTTTTTTTTTTGAAGGGGGGGGGGGGGGGGGAAGGAAAATGGACAAAAGACAATTTAGAAGGAAGGACGGATCGAGGACTGAAGAGAGAAAGAGTTAGAGATGAGGGGAAACTATAGGAGACCGTAATTGTGTAATGCATTTATTCAAACATATCTTCTTTTGCTGAATTTGTCATGAAGTACGTCAAATTTAAATTTTCAGTTTAGCTCTATAGTGATGACAAATCTATTTTTTTATTCCTTTTCTTTATTGTTAAATTTTTGTTGGTGTCCTAGGGCTTATAACACAAAGCACGTTATTTACAATTAATTGCAAACAATATGAAAAAAAACCCCACAAGAATTAAATGGTTGAGATGAGTATACATCATCAGTCTCCGCGGATCTTTTTATTTTATTTCCTTTCTTTTTTCATTAATTTTTGTTTTAATGATGCTATTTCTGTGTCGGAGGTAGTCCAGTTGAGGACTGAGTGTTCTGATAGCACCCACCTCTGCATATTCACTTACACTGTACACACAGGGACTGCATTGCACTCAACCACAGAGTCCTTACATAACCCTCTAATATGTATACCCCTCTGATCGCGCCTCCACACTCATGGAGGCGCGATCAGAGGGGTATACATATTAGAGGGTTATGTAAGGACTCTGTGGTTGAGTGCAGTGCAGTCCCTGTGTGTACAGTGTAAGTGAATATGCAGAGGTGGGTGCTATCAGAACACTCAGTCCTCAACTGGACTATGTCGGAGGACCAATTTTTTATATTTTTATCTCACTGGCAGAAAAAAAAAGAGGGGGCAGAGTTTTTGGTACGCGGGTGGCGCTAAAATTGAGGTCTTTGGCGGGGTGGGGTGGGGGGGAGGTTAATCCCCTAACCCGGTTCTCATATCCGGGTTTGAAGTAAACAATATTCGAATTATTGTACAATGAATAATATACTGTATTCCATCAATTCTGTCCAAAATGCTTTGACTCTCTTTATTTTAGGGGTCAGCCATAGAGAATACCTCTATGGGATCAGCACACTCTTCTACAAGAGCTCTGTGTCCCCGGCTAGAACTCATGTGTATTCTCCGAAATGGAAGCCCTATGGTCTGTGCGTACGACACTTTTTTGCGTGTATTAATCGGCAAGTGAGCCCTCTTCGCTACGCTCTTTGACATAACCAAGTTTTCTTTTGTTCTGTCTTGAAATGGCACAAATATTGTGTAATATACTTTATAACGTTTCCTTACACCCAAATTAAAATATATGTCTCATGCTCCATGCTATGTTGAATATCAAGACAAATAATAATTATTATTGTCTCTGGTTATATCATTCACTGATGAAAATCATTGGCAATTGCATGCATTTGGACATCTTACCCTTGACATATCTGAAAAGTAAGGAAGTTTCAAAGAAAAATGACATCACCAATTTTATATATACAATAATGCAAATGATAGTCGGGGGTGGTTTGGTTTGGTTTTATTTTCCGTAAAGTAAAAAACAACTCAAAATACAAAGGAAATCAATATAAATGAATACATACAAAACTGAAACAAGTACAAAAATACAATATAAATACAATATACAATATATATTCATATATTTATATACAATATAAATTCATGTGCAAATATCCTTTCCGTATCTATGAGTGCATATTCTCTTGTTATACACCCATGTGAATAAAATCTATGAGAGTTTTCACTTGTCACATTGTTCAATGAATATGACATTATAAAGCAAATAAGTTATTTATTTGTCTCCTATGTCTTTAGATGGCGGTATGTCATCATCACTGGCGTGAAATTTCTGAAACTTTGGTAAAGATTTGAAAAATTGTCTTCTTTTCTGAGTGGGCAGAGGGTTAAAGTTTTGGCTTGATGTTTAAGCCCCCCCCCCCCCCCCCATAAAAAGGGGATAAGTTTGATAGAAGAAATGCGAATGGGACATGGCCACTTCATCCCTTCCCACCTTGAATCTGAATTGCATTGAATTGAATTGAATTGAATTTATTAACATCACACACACGTATATATGTTCACAATACATGAAATAACATACAGTATTACAATGATAAATACTATCATAGTAGTTAAACAAAATGATGAAATATATGTGAAATATAAAATATAAAAAAGGTACACATATTGTAGAAGGGGAAGGTGAAGATGTTAAAAGGAACTAAAAGTTAGCACAAGTGCTAGTCGAGTCTAGTTCCCATACGTTTGGCAAAATAACTTTCAATTCAAATAAAAAGTTTATTTACAATATTTACAAAAAGACAAATTACGTTTTTCACATATTTCAATTCTATATTATAGGAAAGCAAAGTTGGAAAAAAAGTTGGAAAGGAAAGGGTAAAAGAAATAGTATGAAAGATAACGAATATAGTTGATTTTAAGTATAAAGTGCATTAAATATAAATGCAGTAGGTAATATTGAAAATTGTGCTTTGCAACGAGTTTTCTCCGAAATGGCCATTATGCATTCAATAAACATAGATAGTGGTATGTGGCCCACATACCTCCATTCATGTCTATTGACTGATGTGGGCATCATTAATAAAAGTTGTATAGAAATTTATTATCAGGATTGAAGGTAGGCAGAGAGCTGCCTCCTAATAATTGTCCTTGATTTTAATAATTTGATTTCATCCGGCAGATTATTCCACAGTTTTGATCCAACAAATGAAATACAAAATTGTCCTTTTGTTGACTTACATCTAGGTAAACATAATAGACCATTTTCTTTTCCTCTTGTTGAATACACATGTTGAACAATCTGGCAATAATCTGTTAAAGAGTGGGGTAATTTGCCTCTAACCAAATGATACATAAATGTTGAAACAAGAAGTTCATGAAGGTAAAAAAATGTTCAATATTTGAAGGCTTTGAAAAAGAGATTTGGATTCTGTCCTGAAAGGACTGAATGTAATTGCTCTCATTGCCATTTTTTTTACTTAAATATATGGAGTTTAGATTACTATTGTAGGTGCTTCCCCACACCTCTATC
>BQKZ01011061.1:2025-16151 GCA_036244855.1 Temnopleurus reevesii | reverse complement strand
ACATTATTATTACCCTGGCTTTAGCCCGGCAGCCATTCACGGCGCACTTGGCATTTCAAAGAATAAATATTCCTGACAGGTACCCATTCACCTCACATGGGTTGAGTGCAGCACAATGTGGATGAATTTCTTGCTGAAGGAAATTGACGCCATGGGTATTATTAATCCATATCATTGAAGAAAAAAATAGAGCTTGCATGGTGTAGTTAACATTCAAGGAGGTTTGCGGTTGCACCATGTGGTGTAAGGTTATCTTTCAAGAAATAATCCTGAAAATCCATATCATGTTATATAAAGTTATTTTGAGTTAATTTCATACAAAAGCAACATATAAATTGTATTTTTTTTTTATATCTCAGATACTATTAAAATTCTAGATAATGACTTCAACTGGATTACTCTATATTTTCATCTTTATTCCCAACATGAAGTCCAATCTTACTTGTTTTGCATTAGCTGCACTGAAGATGTTCCAAACTTGCTCGATAGTCTTTTGGTTGTGGACTTTCAAGCTGTTCTTCACAAAGTTCTGAAACAGAATAATAGGAGGGAAAATATGATATAGACTCTGCTATCAGGAGAACCAGAAAACGCATTATACACAGAATTGGCAACCTGTTGACTACTGAATTTTGCAATTCCCATAGACTTTTTCCAGGGAAGATCCAGTTCCAGTAGTCAATGGGTTGAATTAAAAGTATATTATATTTGTCAAATTATTCTCTGCGAAAATACATAATTAATTTAATGAAACATACCTGTCTATTCATTGTCTTATTCCACATATTGTTTGCTGTGTTGTTTTTCATAAAGCAGTTCATAGAGGTACACACAACTCTACGAATTACTGGTGACCCTTTCCTGCACACAATGTTAATGCCGGTCGCTGAATCACACCTGAGAAAGGATCACCAATCGTTTGTAGAATCTTAGGCACTAACGCACTTTCGTATCCAGCAGCACTGCCGCCGGTGTACACATACTCACTGCTGGATATGAAAGTGCATTAGCACCGAGTCTTGCATAGATATAGGAACAACTTTATGAAAGAAAGCCCACGGAAAATGCTTGGTAATGTAATCAATATGAAATCATTAGATGAGAATGAGATAGCAAGAAATGTTTGATTCAATTCTTGATGCCATACCTCAAATTTGCCCTTTTTCCTTGGAACATTCGGATAGTCGGCTATCTGATCCAGCAAGTTTTTGATGTTACTGCTGATATTTCCAGCTCCAACGGCTTCTCTCACTCGCTGCACAAAAATAAATAAGATTCATAATTTAGAATTTTCTCAAGACAAAATAATCAATAATGTACAAGCTGAAATTTCTGAGGTGTTTTACTTTCACAAATTTTGCCATCCCAACCTTGCGAAATTTCCGCTCAGTATGAAGCACATTCATATGCATTCAAATACAGTCGAAAAACGCAAAAATAACAACATGCTAAAATTTCAAACTAGTCCTAAAATGCGGATATATTTGCTTATACAGTAGTTCTTAACTTGTGTGTTGGTTCATACAGTGAACGCTTTCAGGATGATAGAATACTTCTTGTGCTTTGGTTCAATAACTGACGCATGAGCAGAAGGAGAAAAAAATTGTCACTACGGGGGTGTTGTTCAAAAGTTACAGTTGATCGGAACATGAAATCAAAATCATTGTTTCATGCGTGTCTTCTTAAATGTGCATACCGTATGCGAATGAAAATGCGTGTTAAAATTTGCAAAGCGTTATGAGCAACACCCCCTAAACTGGATAAAAACAAAGCCCCTGGAACAAAATAAATACAAAATATTTAACTTATTTATACCTTTGTTGTTTTGTGCAGCAGTATCACCATTTTTCATGATAAACTGGTGTGGGCTCTGTATATGTAGATGCATGGTAATGCATATTACAATTGATATAAAATTACAGTTAGCATAATTAGAGTTGGCACTGATCGTCTCTTTCTTCATAAAGTCACTTGAAAATTCCTACATCTTCTTCAAAGGAGCTCAAAGATCTCACTACAATAGTAGTAAATGCAGTGACTATGCCTGTGAAACTGTATACTGCATAGAAAAGTACTGACTGGAAATAACATTTATTTTGTCTTCTCTCCTCAAAGCAATTGAAAAAATTATATTTTCCGATATTCATAGAGAGCATATAGTTAGAATATAATTATATCATCACATTTTGTTTTCTCGAAAATGCTGATTTTCAGAGATTCTTGCCATATAACAAACAAATTATTCATTAAACCTGCTAGAAATAATTGGATTAATTCTTGAAATCCTGCTTGCAATGTACCAATATATCAGGCAAGCCTAGGGACTTGATGTGTAGTGCAAGCTACAATATCCGTCCGGAATTGAAGCACAAATGTATGCTCTTTGCATTCTCACTTTTTAACTATCATTAACTATTTAATAACATATGTATTCATATGCATAATTTCCCTTGGGCAAAAATTAATAACTTAAAAATGACAGAATCACAAAAACTATCTTTTGTTGAACTGTCTTTATACTTCGATGATAGTCCCATATTCTCAGATAATGTATACATGATTTCTAGAATAGGCATGTTCAGGTAATAATTTCCCTGGTATTGCATTGTACTTTGCTATGCATTTTGGCATGATTGCTATACAAAATATGTTTTGTGTAGCAACTTTTCACATAGAACTGTAGAATAAAGTGTAGAAAGTTTCCTCAATGTCTAAAACTGCTGATCAAATGTGAAAAATAAAATTATCCCCTGCATTATAGAAATTATGTAAATTACCAAACTGCTAAATCAAATATTATTTTCATGAGAGAAGTATATTATTGTTGTCATGCAATTGCGAACGTTTTCAATATTTGGTTCAGCTGTTTGATGATCCATTTTTCTAATTTCTACCGGACAATTGGCACTAGTGTAGAATTCTTTGATTCCTCCAGAACATTTTGACGTTTCATTATACTTTTAATTTCTTTGATTTCTTTACTTTCTCTATAGGTTCCTCAGTGCTGTTTATCACAGAGGATTCAGAAGATTTATCCTTCTTGTGGGACTTTTTCTTTTTTTCGGAAGATTTTGATCCAGTCTTGATCCCATTAGAGGAGGCGGTGGTGAAAGACGATGTATTGTTGATGGAATCCATTTCTTTGGATTTCTTCAGTTTCTTCTTGGCATTTTTAACCTTCAATGTCCCATCGTCGGAAGCCACACCATTGCCCATGTGGAGCTCTGAATCTTTTCCAGTTCTAATTGTGCTCCCCTCGTCTAAATCCTTTGACTTCTTCTTTTTCTTTTTCCTCTTTTCTACATCAGTGCTTACTCCATTTGTCTCAGTGACATCAGAGACTAGAGCACATTCTTCGCTCTTCTTTTTCTTCTTCTTTTTGGGGGATTCACCATTTGGCAGAGAAGCCAAACCATTTGTCAAAGCAGCATCATTGCTATGTGCGCTTGACTCGTTCATGTTGGAGACTGTGGCAACCTCTTTGCTCTTCTTCTTTTTCTTTTTAGGGGAATCACCATTGGGCAGCGAAACCGAACCATTCGTCAAAGCAGCATTATGGCTTGGCTCACTTTGCTTTGCCTTAGATTTCTTCTTCTTCTTACCAACATTTCCATCAACATTTTGCTCATCCATTGACACATGATCTCCTTCTCTATCGATCTCCTTGTCCTTTTTCTTCTTCTTCTTCTTCTTCTTCTTTGGCTCCTCTGATGAAATCTCAACAGACGTTGCTTTCGCAATCTTCAGTGAAGGCTCGGATGAGGTAGTTTCACTTGGCTGGTTATTAGCATCCTCATGCTTTCGCTTCTTCTTCTTTTTCTTGACAACTGTGAAATAGAAACAAATGAAAATGATGAAATATTTTGCTCACATAATAATAATAATAATAGATGCAATTTATATTGCGCACTTATCCATTCTGCTGAGTGCTCAAGGCGCTTTGCATTATTATTACCCTTGCTTTAGCACGGCAGTCACCAGAGCGCTTGGCATTTCAGGGAATAAATATTCCTACCAGGTACCCATTCACCTCACCTAGGTTGAGTGCAGCACAATGTGGATGAATTTCTTGCTGAAGGAAATTATCGCCATGGGTGGGATTAGAACCTACGATCCTCTGTTTGAAAGGTGAGAGTCATGACCACTACACCACATCGCCTCCACATAGACACTGACAATTTTAAATCATCTACATGTATACCCAACAAAATTTACTTGCGTAGAAGGCTTCCTGGTACATCAAGTAATCTTTCGTGAAAATATGAATGGTTTTATAAAAAGGACATTTCCAGTCTTGACGTTCCTTCAATGAGCATGTTCTCATTATTTTCAGGAGAATGAATAAAGCAAGGAACAAGTACAAACTCCCGAGGGATCCAAGTGACAGTTATGGTACTTCATGAGGAAAGCAAAGATCTCTCATCAAAATCTCACACATCCTCTTTGAAAATTGATGGGACGTCATAAAAATCAACTAAATTGAAACGTAAAACTTTTTGATGTAAAAATAGGGATTGCTTGATAATGAATGGACTGCAAATTTGACTGTAACAATACTGTGCTGTACACAAAAACATAATTAACAAGAATGCGCCGAGGTGTCAAAATGGTCCAAAATCATGAAAATATCTGTACGCTAAAATATTGGCTTATACAGAAGCTTATTCTAACTTAAGAAGTAATTCCTTGTGAATAATTCAAGTAAATAAAATACCAAGCTTCAAACCTTAATACATCACCTGCAAATACTCAATTGCCAACATTTTTGGTAACACATGTAACAGATATAAGTGTGCTTTCGAATGATGTCTGTGGATGGGATGAAAACTAGTGTGCATCTGATGTGTACGATAAATGGCTACAAATTATGGCACACAACAATCTCTCACTCGATTTCTACCGTCCACAGGTCTCCGTCCACCAAAATCAGAAGCACTCTGATATTAACCGAAAGCAACCTCCTACATATCATCTTACCCTCTTGATCTTCAGGATCAGCACTCTGCGTCTGCTCTTTCTCCTTCTTTTTCTTCTTCTTCACCTCAGTCGATGGTTCGTCCGGTGTTTCCTCATCGTTTTTCACAACTTTCTTAGATTTCTTCGCAGTAGGCTCAGTGGAGGCTGAATCGTTCCCATCAACCTTGGCCTCTGTCGCATCATGCTTTCTTTTCTTCTTTTCTGTAAGTTTAAACAAATCAAAGATAAAATAAAAACAAATTTTAGAGTCAATATCAGGAAAAAAATATTTTTGAAACTTCCAAAGGAATGTTACAAGGAAAAAAACATATCTTACTTTTGGAAATAAGGAAGCATATGGAGTTTATAGAATATTAATTTTGGACATTTGCATATCGATAATATCACAATCAATTTGTATTAAATCTCATTCATGAACATATTGCCTTTCTTACATTCGCATGCATTCTGTAAATTGGTGTGAAACAAAAGATGAAACTTGTATCATTGACTTTCATTCACTTTTTCTTAATATGCAATAACATTGTGATTTGAAAATGCATGCCTGCCAGTAAAAAAGTGAATTTCTTCATTCTTTCAGTTCTCTTTACTCTTGAAAAAGAGGTCGTTAAAATTAACTTATGATATCAGTGAATAATCTTAAACAACTATCGTATAATGTACTGCATCTGTCTCCTTGGACAAAATTTTATTATCTCTTAATATTGTGCTTCAGATTTACAAGAACACTTCCAAATTTCAATGTGGTATACAAGTCCACATTTAGATATCCTATTAATAGGTTCTCTCTCTGTACAATCTAATACTAAAGCATATCCAATGAAACAGGAAGATCTGTACATAAATGGTATTTTTGTATTCTGAATATCTAGGAAGTTACAATGAATCAAATACCCCTAATCAAGAATAAAAGACAAAGATTTTATTTTCAGATTTACTTGTATCGAATCATAATGGATTGATTTTTTTTAAATAACAATCATAAAAATACCATTACAAAGAAGAGTATGAATTCATTTAATATTCAAAGATCAGACATAACTCGGCAGCAACCATAACAAAGAATATATCTCTTAATAAGGGATGAACAATAAACCAAGTCAAAATGAGCCCAAAAGTGGAAGGAAGCAGTTTAAATGCATGCAACTCAAGAATAAGAAGGAATAAGAAATAGTCAAGACCATGTAAGTAAAATCTTGAACAAACTAAGTGGAATAGGTATGATTTTTATCCCCATGAAAGCATCTTTAACAAAAAATATGACACTTTGCTGTTTAAAACTTCAGGCTTCATTCCCAATACCAACATTAGACCATAGTTATGTTTCATAAAGCTGTTCGAAAATCTATGCATGACTCTACGAACAACTGGTGACCCTCACTCAGGTGCCAACAAAGAGACGCAGGATATCACTGACTGCAAGAAAGGATCATCAGTCATTTTAGGGTCATGCATACCGAACGTACAGCTTTATGAAACACAGCGCTGGGTTGTATTTCATAATGCTTTGCATAGATCTATGCAGAACTCTACTAACAACTGGTGACCCTTTCTACAGATGAGTAATTCAGCACCAGGGGTTATCTTTGTGTGCAGGATAGGATCACCAGTTGTTTATATCCCTCTATAGTCCTAAGGAAGGTTGACATCAAAGTCTCTTCCATACTTGAAAAGGAGATCATTAAAATAGTAAATGAAGACCCGAGCTTTAGTGTTTTTACTCACAGCTGATGTCGTGTATTGGTACAATAAATTAATGGAAAATAGGTTCACATAGCCAAGGTTTGGGATAGGGTACATACATGTATATCACAAGTCTCTTTGTATCTAAGCCATGATGCCACGTCTATCTAAACGAAATGATTGTATGAAAAAGCATGTGAAGCAGGGCACTGTGAAAGAGGCAGAGAAGAAATAAGCACAACATAAACTTGACAGCAAAAGAAAGTATCCAACTCTGTCAAAATCACACACAAATACTCACTCCTATTTTTTCTTTAGTAATAAAGAGAATCACTTGCTGTTAAGTTTGTGACCACTGTATTGCTGTAAAAGCAACAATTTTAGCATACATAAATTTTAGAACTTCACACACATTAGTGAGTGGTTATTTTTTGAAAGATTTTGAAAGATTATTGTACTAAAGTCTAAGGGCATTCTAATGGGAAGGGCATTCTAATGGGTGAAAATTTTAGCCAATTCATGGTCCCAAAAAATAAAACCCCTACAAAAATTTAGCTTATACAGTAGTTAATTTGTAGTATACCTCAGTACAAAATAAACAATATTTTCATGAGATGATAACTTGTGCGTAGCCTTTGACAGAAGTGGATACTTTTTGATGCTGTCAAGCTTACGAAAAGCAGTGTACACTTTTACCTGCTTTTTTGCCTCTGTCCTCCCTGCCCGAGTGCTCCTGATCATCACTGCTCTTCCTCTTGGCTTTCCGGGCCGAAGACTTTATGGATACCTTCCCATCATCATGGCTTAGAGGCTCTGTGGAAGAATCTAATTTATCAGTGTGATCAACATGTTCAGGATTAGAATCAACTGTCCGATGCTTCTTCAAACGCACAATGATCTGATTTCCGACAAGTTCAAAACTTTTGATATTGCTGTCCTTTCTTCTGCGGAAGACAAATCCTGCAGGATCTTTTGAGTTTTTCTTCTTTCCTGTTGAAGATGATGATGCTTTCCTCTTTGTTTTGGAGGTTACATCTGAACTACTTATTGTGGCATCCTCCTTGTCTGAAACCCTGCTTTGTACTGATGTAATGTCACATAACACTTTAACTTTCCTCTTTTTCTTTAGAGTTGATGAAGAGCTATCTTGTGCATTCATACTTGACAGTTTGCTGGAGCTTAATTTATTTTTCTTTTCATCTTTAGTTCTTTTCAATGATATTTTTGTGGCATGTTCCTGCTTTTTCTTTTTCTTGCTAGTTGTTTTCTTCAGTTTTTCACTAGGCTCATGGCAAGAATTGTCTGTCTTTGGCATGATGTCAGTTTGGCTCAAAGATTGTTTATCCATCTCAGATTTCTTCTGTTTGACCTTTTTCTTAGTTTTCTTAGTGCTGCTCGTCTTTTTCTTCAATACTACGCTTGGGTCTTTTCTTGATTCACCTGAACCTGTGTCAATATGATTCATGGAGAGATCTTTCATTACCAGTTTCTTCTTTTTTGTCTTTCCCGTTTTTGCAGCTGCAGTTTGCTTCTCCGCCTCACCCGTTTCCAGTTTCCTTTTCTTCTTTTTCTTCTTTTTCAACAAGCCTTTTGCAGTTTTCTCTGCGATTCCGTTTGCAAGAAGAACTGTTTCTAATTGATAGAGTTTAATTTTCTTTTTCTTTTTCTTCACTGTTGGACATTTATGGGATTCCGTTTCTTGAGTCTCATCATTTGAGGTTAACTTGACTTTCTTTTTAACGATAGCTTCAGAGTTTTCCTTGTCACCTTTCCTTTTCTTAAGCTTCTTTTTCTTCTTGTCTGTAGTCAAACCATGACTACCATTTCCACCCTCTGAGCTTTGCTTATCATCATCATCTCCTTGCTTATTTTTGATCAACTTTTTAGACTTCTTCACTTTCTTTTTAAGTCCCAAACTTGCTTTGGCAACGTTCAAAGTAACTAATCCTTTACTCTTTGTCCTTTCAGAATCTGCTTTCTTCGTTTTCTTCTTCTTCTTCTCAGTCACTTCCCCTGTATTATTTCCTTTGTGGACTTTAGTATTTATCAATTTTCCAGCAGATTCTTGTTGGTCAACTTCCTTTATCGCGTTTGGTTCTGTTTTTAGTCTCCACTCAAAACTGACCTCCCCGTCACTGAAGGCAATCACAGACTTGTCACTTTTGCTGCTCTCCTTCAAAGCCTTTTTGTTTTTTTCAATGATCATTTTGTCAGCACTATTTGATGTTTTCGATGGGTTGCTCTCTAAAATTTCTTGAGCGCCTTTGCCTTTCTTTGAAACCTTCTTTTTCTTAGCTTTGACTTTCACCTCTGAATCAGTTTTGGAGTCTTTAGTCTTATTCAAGACCTTTTTGCTATTCCCATTGATCATCTTGTCAGCACTATTTGAAGTGTTTGATGAGTTGCTCTCCAAAATTTCTTCAGAGTCTTTGCTTTTCTTTGAAACCTTCTTTTTCTTAACTTTTACTTTAACTACTAAAACACTTTTGGAGTTTTTAGTCTTCTTCAATGCTTTCTTGCTTTTCTTATTGATCCCGTCGTCAGCATTCTTTGAATTCTTCTTAGATGAACTGCTCTGTAAGTTGTCTGATCGTTCTGTGTTGTCCTTTTTCTTGGAAGCTTTCTTTTTCTTAGTTTTGGCTTGAACCGCCACGCTACCTTCCGCGATACTTCCAGACTCTGTTGCTTTTGACTCCTTATGCTGCGTTTTCTGAGCTGAAATGCTATCTGATGCACTTGCAACACTATTGGCATCATTATCTGAATGTTTTAAATTGCTTTTCTCCTTGTGCTTCTTAATCTTATTAGATATTGTAGAAGTTTTAGAGCCAGTATCATTACTGTCAGATTGTTCCACCATGCTTATATCCTTGCTTCTCTCCTTACCTAACATAACACTATTCAATGCTCTTTCAAGATTGCTATCACTAGTTTCAGAGTACTTAGATGATTTTTTATCCTTGCCTTTTTTCACTTCAGTTCTTTCTTCGACAATCGGTTTTGGTTCCACTGCACTGTTGTCCAAGCTGGTATTTGAAGAGTTTGACGGTTTCTTATCTTCTGCTTCGTTGGCTACTGGTTGTGTTGGCTTGGGCGTTTCCTGCAAGAGAATTGCAAGGATAAAACATTACTTGACAATGAAGCTAGTGCCACTTTCACAGACAGGCAAGAATTTAACAGGAAAAAAATTATATGGATACCCTCAAGAGCTATTTTTGAGAACTATCATAAGTCGGTCAAAAAAATTTCTTATTGATGCTTTTTTTAAACAGTTTTTACCACAATACAAAATAAAACAACACAAAATAAGACATGGAAAGGAGTGAAAGCCAACTGTACTCTTAAAAAAATGACATATCAGGCTGTATTCCGCATGTGTACAATTTTGCTGTGATTTTGAAATTTGCAGGAAAAGTATTTTTAAAAAATAAATAAATAAAAAAAAAATCAGGTCACGCCATTTTCAGAGAGTCGGTCGGTTGAGGGCATCTAAACAATTTTTTGTCGTAAAAGAGAGCATTTTTGTACATTAAAATGAACAAAATACAAATTACCTGGCCATAATAATAAAAAACTATTATTTNAGCAGACAAATCACCACCGGATCACTTTCCCTGCTAGACGTACGCTGTTGATATCGCCAACTCTTACCAAGGTAAGTCATATATTATCAAACACAGCAAAAAACGTTCCTTGTCTGAGTAACATAACTTTATAAAATAAATGCCGTCCAGTAAAAAAAAAAAATACAGTGAATATATATCAACTATATTAGGCCACTTTCTTAATGTATTTAAATTTTATGCACACCCCGTTGTCAAACGCACAATGACAAACTATTCACTTGGTATAAATATAATCATATTTCAAGATTAAATAGCATGCGGTAGTTGTTGTTAGGTTGGTCAAGCTACAATGCTTGTCCAACCTAGCAACGTTAATTTATGAAAATGTCATTCTGATTATTATAATCTCATTATCTTTCAACAGGTGTATACATAATTCATCTTGGGGCAAAAGTGAATAAATTTGAATACATTACGAAAGTGGTCTGTTGCCTAGCTTGTGCGTATAATTCAACATGCTTAAATGGACAGACAAATGAAAATGAAATATGTCGGGTGTTTTTTTTTATCCACAAGTCATTTTTAAATATATAAATGGAGCAAAAAGGCCAATTTTTATTTGGATGCATCTACTTTTCCACAAAAATCAAGCTTAGTCCAAACCATGGATAAATTAAGTATTTTCCTTAATTGGTAATGCACGCCATATGTTTATGATACCCTACGATTATTATGTCAGTGGAGATGTGAAGATAGACATTAATAAAGCAAAGCCATCGTTTCGTTGTACACGAATACCATCATTTACATATATACTTATCGGTATATAATGTGTCTTCGCTCACAGATAAATTTATAATTATACTGATTTTTACATAGATGCTAGCCGGATATATGATTACCTGTATTATTAATCACTTCCGCATTAAACAAGTTACGATACCTTTAAGCAGAGAGGAATTATATTTTTGTTGCTGTATGAATACCAATTCAGTGTACCTGTAAATTCATTACAGCATGTTTGTATATATAGGCCTGCTCAAATAATAAAGTTCCGGCAATCGTTTTATGATAATAGTGGTATTTATGTGAAGGCCTTTTGAGGGGAATGGAGCAGGAAAGCAAACTCGCAAAATTTAGCAACTCCAAGGTGCCCAAGAACTAAGACCATCATTTTTTAGCTTTTAGCTTTAGCAAACTTGGTGACAGAGGGTTGTCAAAATTTCTAAAGACCTTTGTTCTTTAACTTACCATTGCGCATCGAGGAAGGGGGGGGGGTACAAAACCCCCGTACATACATATCATCTGTAAAAAGTCAGGGGCGGATTGTTAAAAGTGGTCTTAACTATCATCTTCTTGCTTAGACGTCTCATAACATAGACCTATCAACAGTTGCATCTTTGTTAAGAGGGTGGCACAAAAAGTCAAGACGTCTTACCACGAAGAAGAACGCTAAGACCATTTTGTGCAATTGACCCCTGGATACACGCATGATGAGCCTTTTGTAATTGTAAATTATTCAATTGACATCGATACTGAAGTAGGCGTGCCTCGCCTCCAACCCATAACCATGAACCCCGCACAATACCGCCCCCCCCCCAAAAAAAAAATAAGAAACGAGATAATCCATTATTTTCAGTCGTTGGCAGCGTTACGAATTTGAATTACAAGAGTGTTCCCTAAAATGTCAACAACACTATACAAACATTTTAGCTTTCTCTTTTCGTCATTGTTTTCTGCAGGCTATTGCAATCAGAATCAGCCAAGTCGTAACAACCTTCTCAAGCATGAACAGCACAGTACAACTCTGTTTCTGGACTTTTTCTATCCTGTCACTCGGAAGGTGCATTTCTGATGGAGATTCTCCAACGTTTTGCGATTATTGCAGCTGCGACATCCCTGATATCTTATGCAGTGGCTTCGACTTCATCCAAGCTTTAAATTACACGATTCCAAGTCTTGTTGCTAGTAGGACAAAATTCTTGAGCTTGATTCACGATACTAAGCTGATATTGCGAGAGAATACACTCAATGTTTTCCCTATCCTTCAAAATCTGAAAATCGCCTATCACCGATTGTCCATCGAAAATGGATTGGTGTTCAAGAAGCTTACTGACTTGTCTTTGATATATTTAGAAATGAATCATTTACAAGTGATACCCAGCGAGGCACTTTCCCATCTGAAATACTCCTTGTATGATCTGCAAATGCTGGATCAGCGATTTCGTATCATTGACTCGAATGCCTTTGAGCAGTTAGGCAACCTTCGAGAATTATCAATCACTTACAACCGAGATTATCTCAATATTTCGGCTGGAGCGTTCAACGGTCTTGAGAATCTAACCGGCCTTTACCTGTCGACCAGTAATATCATCAGTGTGCCAAACGCTGCCTTTGATGTATTGGCAAATCTACAGGAGTTGGATCTTAGCTTCAACCTATTTGTCGATGTCCCGAGTGCCATACTGTCCCTTAAGTCTCTCCTTTGGTTGGACATGTCTCACAATGAATTTCTGGTCAACCCAAGAAATTTAACGTTCCTCAAGGCAACCAGAAATCTTCAGAGTCTCCAGATTGGATACTGCGCTATATCTGAAATACCTTCCGATGCTGTTGATGACCTCAAGGCAGCTCGAGAGCTAGTCGTTGCGGACCTTGCTGGTAATCCATTCAACTGCACTAAAACCCTTTGTCCCTTCGCAAGCTGGTACGCCAGCCTCCCAAAACCAAGCACAACTACGCGAAGCCCTAACTTCATACCATTCTTTACCATAAGTCCTCCTGTTGGGAAGGGGTCATACAAATGTGCCAACGACGATCAACCACTCCAGAACTTCTATACGGAGTCCTGCTTACCGGGACCAGAACCTAGCCCAAAGGATGGCGGTGGAACATCCTCGCACATGATCCTCATAGCGGTTGCCGTGATCCTTGCAGTCTTTGTCATCGCCGTCGTCTCATTTGTCGTATGGAAGTTCGGATTGATCAAGCATTATCGATTAGGGTACCACTTTCACCGCCAGGCCAATTACGGAGCTGTTGATGACAACGGTCATGAATATTCCTTCGACGCTTACGTCAGCCACCACGATGACGACAAGGCATTCGTTGAAAACGAGATGCTTCCCCGTCTAGAGGACGATAACGACTTTGAGCTGTGCCTATCCTTCCGCAACTTCCGTCTGGGTTCGAATCTCCTAGAGAACGTATCCTCCGCTCAGGAGGTCAGTCGCGCCATCATCTTCCTCATCAACGACCGTTTCATGCAGAACGGGCAGTGCAAGCTGGAACTTGAGATGGCATCGACGAGGGTGCTCGGAGACGGCGATGATGACCACGGTTCGCAGCGTCTCATCCTCATTCTGATGGAGGTCGTGTCGCCTGACCTGGTCAACAACACCCTCCGCATGCTTCTTAATCGCGTGGCGTATCTGGAATGGGATCCGGCGGCAGAGGACAGATGCTGGGGACAGCTCGTTGCTACTCTGAGGACGCTGGTGCCAGAGAGGGATGCCGACAATGAACGACGTGACGATGGCGTACGGTCGAGCGACGATGATGGCCACGTTGGCCTTGAGGAACAAGATGATAATGAATATGAAGACGAACAACCTGTTTAAAAATCAGTTTGTCTCTCAAGTCAATCGACACATTGTATAATTTGCTAACCAACTTAGGGAGATGGGTGGGCTCTACCCATATAAGTCTCTTTGGCTCTACCCCGTTACGCAAGGGGCTGCCAAACTTAGACTGAACAAAAAGTTGAAACTCTGCACTCGGCAACTTTTTGACTCATGTACATCCCAATAGTGCATCCAAAAATGTGTCAATTGAATGGGCTGGTAGTTTCATTCCCACCGATGTCCTGGAAAAAGGATGGGGGCCTCTATTAAAAAAAAA
>BQKZ01011058.1:3387-16887 GCA_036244855.1 Temnopleurus reevesii | reverse complement strand
GGACCAATCGGAGCTGGATCTATCCCAATGCTACAACCGTTGAGTGCCAGGCAGGAGCTTGCACCAGGTGAGTCGTGGACAACTTTGGCCATGCATGATATTAATGATGACTGTAATGATGTTGTTGGTGGTGTTTTTATTAGTGAAGTTGATCAAATTCCCACAAAAATCACCCCCCCCCCCCACCTGTTTCTCAGTTGGCTAATTTGATGGAGACGTAAGCTTCTTTTAGGTGTTTGTGATGATTTGGGTTCGAGCTTGGATGTTTCCGTTAAGGAAAAGATTTGGCGGGATGAGTTCCTTGATTTGGGCATTTTAGTCAGGCCATCTGTGGCTGGCCCGGGTAGCATGGGTGAGGACCGCTTGGCCCTAGTTTTTTCGCCCTCACCCGTCGGTACTTTGAAACTGCGTCCTACCAATCGATCTCCTATAATTGCAAATATTGATCAATGGACCAGTGATATGTTCACTTAAATGTCAGTGTACATTAAGCGGCATCCACTCCTTGCACGAAAAATTTTGAAGTACATGAGCACGGTGCGTACTGCTGCCGGGTGCGGTTAAAATTGGCATGATTATGATGTTCAGTTCCGTTTACGCCAGGCGCATCAGCCTGAACGTTCTTGGGCTGTGGTGGATGCCGAATTATGGCTCCTCATTGCCACAGCTAGTTTTCGGCAAGAACGGGCTAATTTTCGTGCCTCTGGCAACAGGACTCAGGCATGGGGAGCTCAGAGTAACAGGCAGCAGACAACAGGTGCTCGGCGGGACGCCTTCCACGGCGGCTTCCGCCCGAGAGCATTTCGGCATTCTTTTTGTGTTATAGAAAACTGATTGCCTTACAAATGGAGGTATCGTCCATTAATTCAATATTTCATTTGAAATTGAAATATTGAAAATAGAATATTGACTCCAAAGTCGATCAATATTTCAATTTAAATCAGAAAAATGGCTCATTTTTTACAATTTCCTTAAAAAAAATGAAATATTGAAAAACATACTGATTTTTCTGTTTTTCTATTTTTTATATTCTGCTTATCCAATTCAAAATCAGAATAATCAAAAAAGCAACACCGCGACTGATTTCATGTTTTTGTTTTTGCTTTCACAAAACAGAATATTGATTAAGGTCGGTCCAAACTCGACCAATATTTCAATTTCGTTTTTGCGAAACAGAATATTGAAGACCGCCCTCAACGGAAAAAAAAATATAGTCTTAGAATTATTCCAGGAATAATCTTTTGTACTCGATTCACGTCGCAGATCATGGCAGCAGCGCGTACTAGAAGAATTACCGTGCAAATGACTATGGACTAAATTTACTTGTGGTTGATGTGTTGGTGTTGTCATGAAGTATGGCGTTGGAAGAATACTATCATTCAATACAGAGATGGATATCTGAAGGGTGTACATACTTTCAGATTAGTGCGAATTTGGTGGGAATGGGGGTCTGCAGAGGTGCGTCAGCGTCAGACGTCCGAAAGTTTTGCTCGGACAATGGGCTCAACCCGGGCGCTAGAGGAGGTTAGGGTAGTAGTCTCTGATGCAGTCAATGAGGTAAGTTGTCTCTTTACGTACTTTACTTTACTTTTACTTTAATCCATCGATGCTGGTAGGACTGAGCCTGTTCATCGATCAAAAAGGTATCCTCGGCATCAAAATCATTCAAATCTGAAAAAGATGGGGGGGGGGGGCTCCTCAGCCCTCCCCCCCTAAATAAATTTTAAACATGGGCCATCATGGCTCATGAATGGCTCTGAATATATGCAAAAAAAAGTCATTTATTCAAATTTGTTGTTTCCATCCAATAACTCTAAAAATCTTTGCCCGATTTTAATCAAATTTGGTGTTGCTAGAAAACATTTAAATATAAATCAAGTTAGAATATTTGGTCTATTGGTGAAAAGGTCAAAGCCCATAAAATCTGCATAATTCCTCATTTATAAATGCGAATTTGTGCTTTCTATCACTCTGATCACGTCGAGTAGGGGCATGAGTCCCATGGACACAATAATTTTCTATTTATAAACTTTTTTTTCAGGTTGGACCTACGTATGGACGTCGAATGCTGAAAGGGTACACTGCATCAAAGGGGGTCCATATACCATGTAGGAGAACTCAGGGTTGGCAGTGCTCTAAGACGTAATGATCCATACAACAGGGAACGTTTGCAGGTATAGTGTAAGAACCTTTTTATGAACTACAGACTACAGACCTGTGCGTCAGAGTATTTTGTTGAATTTACCTTTATTCTTGAAAATGATCAGGAAATAGCATCATATATCTGGAAACTACAAATTTTGGATGATGACAGCGGAAATCAGCTTGCCTAGGGCTATAGTGGAAATTCACACAAATCTCCTCCTAATCTGTGGGGGAGATTTTGTGAAAGAACTGGGGAAACTGCCAATATCTTCCCATTTGTTGCTGGGAAATTTGCTGAAAATACGGCTTTGTTGGCCCTATGAAACAAAATTGCTCGTAGCTTTATCTTTAATATTTTGATTATTTAGCCTTGATTTAGCCTGTGAAATGATTGCCATTAAGAACATTTCCTATTTCTTGGGCAATGTTTGGTACGAAAAGCCCCTGAGATTGAACCCTCTGTTAACATGTTCGTGCCTCGAAAGTTCTCCGGGAGATCCAGGGGTAAAATACCTCTCGGATACCAGACTTGGTTCAAAGAACTAAATGGTCGTTTTAGTTTTCTTAGTGAATATCATCGAAGCAAACATCAAATAGAACANTGGCGCAGATGATCTAGGGGTCTGAAAGAATGCATCACATTCAGGGTTGAGCTTGGAGGTGTACTTCTTGAAAGAGGCAACAGGGCAATATTTGTCCTGCGTTTCATACATTCGACCTCCATCAATTCGTGTGGAACGATCATCCTCTCGAGTTTTTTTAGTCATTTCGTCTCTGGTTTGAGCCACATATTCACGGCCATCCGAGTCGGTATGTATTTGGAAATGATCTCGTTTCAAGTCTCTCAAATTCTCACGACCTCTTCTACAGATGTAGATCATGAGCTCAAACCACACTTTTTTCTGTAAACCACCTGGACTAGATTGATCAAAAGTTCCTGATTCATACAATGTTTTGATGTCATTCTCATCAAGTGGATTGTGGTGTACAGTATCTCCCTTACCTGCTTTCTTTAGCTGCACACATGCCGCACGGTATGAGACGTTTGCATTAACAAACTCACTATCCTTGATTATATCAATAATTCCATCATAATTGTCCTTCAGATATCGATTTAGTCCAGCACGGATGTTGTTAAGAGTACTCGTTTTATAGTAATCTCCGTCAGATTTCCTGGCTTCCACATAAAATCTTTCCAATAGCGACGCAAGTGTGTTTTTGTCGAATTGTTCAGAGTCTTGAAGATGACCCTTTTCTACGAGATACGACCGGAATATTGTCACAGCAACATGTGTTGATTTTCGAGTATTTTCCGTGTCTTTTATTCTGATAATCTCCTCAAAATCGTCATCGATTAAGGAGGCGAAGCGAGACCTATTGGCTGCCATTTTGATTACGAACAAAATCAAAACAAATTTCGCGCGATTGAAAACGAGTGGTGGATTTGAGACGAATGATGCTTTCGCTGCATCATTGATGTCAATGTAAGGGAAGGGTGGCCACACCTACATCAGCACAAATGATGTGATCTGCTATCGTGTGTGGGAAGGGATCCGAAGGGAGATGCGTCAAAGTTGAATTCATAGACCATTTACATGTATGATGTATGCAGAAAGTGGATGCACCTACATTCTTCAAAAGAATTACTTTTCACTCGATGCTACTCAAGAAATATTTTACTGACGATTGAGGCAGGAGTTCCCGGAGCTTGAACGGGTAACTTTCAGGCTATACAAGGTCGGACCAAATAAGGAGGTAGTTCGCCTCGATGAAGCCGTTTCTACTTCGCGCGACTTCCGCAATCACCAACATCATCGGAGGTCTAATATTTACAATCTTCCGTCAGAGGTTGGCAAGTTTTGATTTATCCCTTTCTTGGTATACCTGTATCTCCTAGGTTACATTTACACAGAGGTTAAACATTTTTTCAGCATATTTCAAAAATACTTTTTTTTCATTACCAAATCTTTAATCAAAACTAAGTGAACTGACAGCATATTTGCAAAAGGAAGGAATTGTGAGTAAGTGGTTGCATGCCTTTGCCTACTGAAAATGGCGTTATGGTACCCCCGTTAAACAAAGTTTGAAGTGGGTATAATAGGAATCAGCATATGGTCGGGCGGGTGGTCAGGTGGTACAGGCTAGTAGAGTAAGTGGTGGTCGCACAAAATCATGTGGCATGCTATCGTGTGAGTGAAAGGATCCTAAGGGAGACTCATCACCATTGAATTCACGGATCATGGTAGAGCCTTGTAGAGTCAGCGGTGGCCCCACCTCATCAGCGAAAGTTGTGGAAGGGATTTCATTCCCTTCCAGAATGCGTTGGCCGTCGTTCAAGGAATCGATCCGAGTCGTGTCGGGCAATATGCTCTATCCATGCATACCCATGCCTGGAACACACTGGTAGAGTCAGCGGTGGCCCTACCTCATCAGCGAAAGTCCCTTCCAGAATGCGTAGGTTGTCGTTCAAGGAATTGATCCAGGTCGTGTCTGGCAATATGCTCTATCCATGCGTACCCATGCCTGGAAAGAGCTAGTAGAATAAACGGTGGCCACACAAAATCATGTGACATGCTATCATGTGAGGGAAAAGATCCGAAGGGAGACTCATCACAGTCGAATTCATGATCCATGTAAGATGTATGCAGGAAATTGATGCACCAACCTCCAAATGGCGATTTTAAATGTCCATTATGCATAGCCCAATATTAATAGAAAGGCAGATATAAAGTTGAATTCATGAACCAGGTGCGATGTATGCAGTAAATTGATGCACCTGCATTGTGTTGCACTTACAGAACCTCAAAAAAGTGACTACAAATGCTCCATGCATAGCCCAATATTAATAGAAAGGCAGAGATAAAGTTGAATTCAACGGTTATCTCATGGAAGTGAGCCCTCTACGATGGCCGCCATAATTGGGGGGCTTCCGATCCAGCTAAGCTCGGCGGCCAGCGTTCATTCATTTTCTATCAATTACCTACTGTGCGTTCCGAATTTTACTAACATTTTTTGACGTTATTTTCATCATCTGTTTTGCAATTAACGCAATTAAAGTTGTTTTCTCTTCAGCTAAAATGAGTGAGTGGGTGGATGATGTTCGGCACTGGCCAAAATTGGAGTTTCAAGGTAAATAATTTCAATCTTATCGGCAAGTTGTTTTTTTTCGTAACAAGTCAACTGTTAGGATCGACATGGTCCCATGTATTCATTGTCGCGTTTGTTGAGATTGACTTCGCAATAAATAATAGGCCAACAGACGTCATTTCATGAAAATCAACTAGGAATAATTGCTTTTTGACATCTACTTTTTTGCTTATGTTATTTACTTACAAAACTAACGAGAGTTGCTGTCATATTTTTATATGACTGTGCAAATTTTTCATCAATTATTGATCATGTTCATAATACATGTATTTTGCTATTAAAGTTTGTTCATAAAATATTGTTCCAATGTGCTACTATTTCACTTATAATAAAGAATCTGGAAAAACTTCCATATTCCCCAGGGATAGACTTTTCTGTAGAATCCCTAGTTTGAAATGGATCTTTTGCGTCCCTTCAAATTATATATGTAAACATCTCTCTCGTCCAATCCATTTTCTAATCACCACCAGATCAGATTTAAAGATATATGTTTGGTTATGTTGAACTGAGAAAATGTTCATTCCTGGGGAATATGGAAGTCGTTCCCAATTGAACTTTCATCATCAAAACTTCATATATCATCTAGAGTTTTTGTATTTCATTGATCACAATTCAGAAACAGAGTTTAAATTGAAATTAAAAAAATGCTAGATTTTATAACTTATTATCACTATTTTGTTATTTTTTTTTAGGACTATCTTCATTTTATCGTGACCGTTTGATGTAATTACAGACTAATCTTAATAAATAAAAAATCAATTGATATTCAAATTTAATTTTAAAAAATCTTTCCATTTTTCTTCCTACGTCTACAGATATCTATGACTACAATGTACTTCATTGAGATGCCTGCCTGTGACAACCAACCAAACCAAAATGTTCGAAGCATCAGTGAAGGCATGAACTATCTGCATTCAGGATGGGTTGGCGTTGTGACACACAAGATTTCAGGACCTAATGTCATCTTGCGGGGTCAAGTTCGCTATTCCCAGACGATCAATAGCTACCATGCAGTCCAACTGACTATTCAACGTGAGGAGAATACCATTATCGGTGTAAACTGCGACTGCATTGCATCAGAGGGCAAATGCTGCAGCCACGCTGCTGGGTTGGCTTTCAAAATCCATGAGGCAAACAAAAAAGGTTTTATCTGCATTGCCAGCACTGACGTGACCTGTAGTTGGAACCGAGGAACCCAACAAAATGTCATCCCAGATACTGTAGAGAACTTTCGTAGCAATACAGCAACATCAATGTCTAACAACCTAATCGCTTTTGAAAATTACGAGGATGTTTTACATCATTTCAACCAACCTCATCTCCAGGCATTATCGTCGATTCCTGGAACTCTCCTTAATCACATGAGGTCCGCAGTACCACGACACACTCCTCACAGAGAAGCAATTCAACCGCCACGAACAATTACGCATGGAGATCATCATACGCCGTTGGAGTGCAGTGCATGCAAAGATATTTTTCAAGAGTATGTTCAAGTTTCCCAGAAGCAGTCACAGAATCTTGCATCAAAGACAAAAAATCAAAATTCTGCCCTTTGGACATCACAGAGAAAATTGCGTATTACTAGTAGTAGTGCTGCAAGTGTACCAAAATGCTCAGGCACTGATCCATCGAAATGGATCAGAAATCATTTCGATCCAACGTTTCGGGGAAATGCAGCCACAGCATATGGCCAACAGCATGAAGGAGAGGCACGAGAGCATTTCAAAAAAGAGACAGGGTGTGATGTTGAGTTAGCTGGGCTCATTGTTAGACCTGATCAGAGCTGGTTAGGTGCAAGTTTGGACGGCAAAATAGACAATGACACTATCTTGGAAATAAAGTGCCCCACATCGCAAAAAATGGCAAAGTACAACAATTGTTTATACAAACTTATTGAGAGTGGGTCGTATGATGTCCGTAAAAGGAGTGAAAGTGGAGAATACTTTCTGCGTCCCACCACAGCTGCTAGTGGCTATTACATGCAGGTACAGGTGGCGATGTACTGTTCACAAACTTCAAACTGCAAATTCATGGTCTGGACCCCAGCAAAGGCTGTCATCGTCGATGTCCCTTTTGATGAGGAATGGTTCAAAAAACAACTAGAAAGACTAAAAGAATTTTATTTTAGGAACCTGCTCCCGGTTATTACCAATAAAATCTGTTCTCACAGTGTCCGAATCGTGAAACTTTCTGATAAATAAACAATTGCTACGTCATGGACAGTATTAAAATGAATTTTATCATTTTGTTTTAGATATTTTCAGTCTTGAAAAATAATTTCCTTTTCCATAATGAATTGCAACATACAGTAATGTACTAAAATAACTTTGTATCCCAAACACTTGAAATTCATTGATTTTCTGATTTTCTTTAATTTTCTTATTTCAAAAAATGAAAAAATATAAAGCAAATATGATATAAGACATTTTTGCAATACAGTCAAACCTCGTTATAAAGAGCACTGTTACAATGAGCTCTCGTTATAAGAAGGTAATAAAAATCACACTTGAATCTTGTCACATCTGATCCATTCTTTTTAGATTTGTATTAGGGCCAAATTTAAATGTTTGGAAATGTGTCGTTTTGGCAGAATAAAATAAATATATTTTCATATTTACATGCTACCAAAGTATTAAAAAGGAAAATGTTTTTTTTTCCGGTTTGTACAGGTACTTAAAAATTATAATAAGATACTTAACGATATCATTTGAAATTATGTTCTTGTGTGATCTGTTCACCAGTAAACAGTAATTTGTTGGACTATCTATGTGTCTATCTAAAAAAAAATATTATAGATACCATGAATCTGAACTGCAAATATTTTGCCTTTCTTTATTTTTGTGTTGTTGAGTAGTGACAGACTTGAAAATATAGACTGTAATATGGATCATCAATTCCATACCTATAAATTTTGGGGGTTTTTTTTATTGAAAGGAATCTAGTTGTTATTGATTCCAAGACCTTCAATTTTCATCAAATCAATCTGATTCTTTTCAATAAAAAAAAATTATGCATAATGCATAGCACAATATGAATGGAAAGGCAGAGATAGAGTTGAATTTATGAACCATGTGCGATGTATACAGGAAATGGATGCACTTACATTGTATCGGACTGACAGAACCTTTAAGGTGATTTCAAATGCCCCTTGTGCATCATACAATATGAATGGAAAGGCAAATATAAAGTGGAATTCATGAACCATGTGCGATGTATGCAGGAAATTGATGCACCTGCATGGCGTAGCACTGACAGAATTTCCAAAAGGTGATTTCAAATGTCCATTATGCATAGCACAATATGAATAGAAAGGCAAAGATAATGTTGAATTTACGGACCATGAGCAATGTACATGTATATGGGAAATGGATGCACCTACATTGCGTTGCACTTACATAACCTCCAAAAGGTGATTATAAATGCCCCACATGCAGAGCACAATATGAATAGAAAGGCAAAGATAAAGTTGAACTCATGGACCAATGTGCGATGTATGCAGGAAATGGATGCACCTGCATTGCGTAGCACTGACAGAACCTCCAAATGGCGATTTTAAATGTCCATTATGCATAGCACAATATGAATGGAATGCTAGAGCTGAAAATCTACAAATGTTTTTCCAGTATTAAGTCAAATCATTGATAATACCAGACAATTGGAGCAGACAAGGAAAATTCTTTTGAAGTGTCATAAGACCAAAGAAGATAAAAAATTGGAATCAAAGCATGTTTTATTTTATTGATGGAGTGGAAAAAAAACTAAATTATTGAAGCACTAATTCAGGGCTAGATGAAAACATTCTAGACTACTTCACTTACTTAATGCAGAACTTTTCCAGCAGAGCTGGTCAATCAAAACAGCACTTGTTAAAAGAGCATACTATTCCCTGGATGAAAACATGGAAAAGGCTTTAAGAATTTGAGTAACATATTCAGAAGTCTTTATTATGGATACAGTAAAATAAATATGAAATTGGAAACAAGGCATGGTTTTTTATGCAGTCGGAAAACTAATTCTTGGAACAACCCTTCAGAGTTAGCTGAGAACATTCAAACACACAAGCTCACAGAAGAACTAAAATCTACTAGGACATGGCAAGCAACTTCTTGAGTGATGGGGGAGGGGGAAGCAAGGAGGGGGTCTGTCCATAGTCAGGTCAATGAAATCTACGAGGGTCCCATGAGCACCGCAAACTAGCCCTAGAGTAGGTCAGACCCCAGCGGCTTAATAGAAGACTCTTGTTTACCACATGTTCACAGAATAACTAAAATCTACTAGTACATGGCAAGCCACTTATCAAGTGATGGGGGAACAAGGAGGGAGTTTGTTCACTGCCAAGTTAGCGAAATCAATAAAAAATCTTTTAGGATACCATGATAACTTGATACTTCATCTACAATCAGTCAAATCACAGTGGGAAAGAGAAGTTCACCTGCTTAATATCATAAATGCATGTTGGGATTAATATCTGAACTGGGGCCTGTAACATAAAAGATGCAATTAAACTTACAATAACTATTAATCGTAAGTCTATGGCAAAATGTGTACCATAAAGATACGATTAATTTTCAATTTATTGTATCTCCTTTATGTTACAGGCCCCTGAAGTGAAAGGATAAGTGTAGTGAGCGACTTTAGGAGCTATTAGAGAAATTACCCTTATCACAGCCTTCACAAGAACATGGACTTGAAGTTCATGGATTAAAGCGCTTGCAAGGAAGGATATCATGGATAATTTGAATTTAAAAAACAAAACAAAATAAAGTCACCTTTGTAATGACAAAAGATGACAGAATAACCTAAATTCATTGAGATGATGTTTCTAATGAGATATCATGATGTAGCTGTTTATCTATTCACCTTCTGCTTTCGAGAGTAATACCATAAACATTCTAAAAACTTGGCATTTCTGCATTTTTTACATCGATGAAGTATGAGTAAAATCAGTCCTCCAAATCAAATTCTTTAAGATTGTTTTAATCAGACATTCTTAATAGTGCTAAAATAGAGATAATACTGCCAAAAAGAGGGGGAAATACTTATTCCCATGCGATCATGTAGTACAATGATAATTAACAAAAATACAAAAACATAATATTCCTTCCAAATTCATAATGGCTGGAAGGCCAGCTTACCAACATTCTCAAAGTTGAATGCGTATTGAAATGGAATGGTTAACATTGTCTTTACATTCATCACTTATCCTCTCTAACTTCAGTACATTTTGGCCGACTTTCAAGTCAATAATATTTCAGTTTATTTGTTTGGCTTACCGTCACCGTCTTCATGTTGTGAACAGGCAAACAAAAAGCCAGCAACATACAAAGTGTTCACATGGTTCGGCTTACTATCAACATATTCTAGCTTTGAATAGGCAAACAAAAAGCCAGCACCATACAAAGTGTTCACACGGTTCAGCTTACCATCAACATATTATAGCCTTGAACAGGCAAACAAAAAGCCACCAACATACAAAGTTTTCACATGTTATCACCAACGTTTTCCATCTCATGAACGTTCTGGTCTTCCATGCTGTCGTCGATGAGGGGCTCTTCTTCTTCGACTATGATGTCGTCATCGTTGAGTCTTGTGATGACGGTGTCGCCGATTCGCACCCCAGGGTCGTGGCTCTCTGTTGCTGAAACGCTTTTATGCCATCCCTTTGGTCTGGTGGTAATAAAGTAACACATTTAGTCAGTGAAAGTGTAATGTGTATTCTGTGATTGTATCGTCTTGTTCCTTTCACCAGGCCTTCCATGATTTGGAAGTTGCCTAGATGTGGATAGTTGCTTTTCAAAGCTTTTAGAATTTAGTCAAGCCTAACTTATGTTTAAGTATTATGCATTAAAGCTTGTTTTAATCATATGAATGCATTTGATTTTCTTTCTAAATGATCATTAACTGCAATAAACATTGAATTATGGACTATACAAATGTATGGCGTTTCTCTTATCACAAATCCATAGCTGCCGACATGAGTCGGTGGAAATTTGTAATAATTTTGCTAGAAATTATTTATCTTTGCACATTTTACATGAAAATATATGGTCCTGTGTTGTCAAAGATAGTAACACAAAACTTGAAAAATCTGAAGCCCAAATTAGTAATGGAAACTTACTGGAATTTAGTAATAGTTGGCAGTTATACAATACATAGCATTCATCCAATTAAAAAAAATTGTGAATGATTGAGTAAAATACTCACCTGAGAAATGTTGCTAGAAGTAAGGGGTCTACTCTCTTATATCTCTCATCAGCAATGGAATAGCGGATGATTTCACTCACGATCACGCCAACTATGAAAGTGCTCATTGAAGCAAACATACTGTACCACAAGAAAGATACCTGCAACATAAAATCATGCAATACATTATCATAATTTAGTCAGTGAGCTAAGTGATATTTATGGTGAAGAAGCTCATGAACAGTAATCCATAATTAAACTATTCATTTACCGCATTGCATAAAAAACACACGGTATCTAATGATATTTATACAATTCATATACATGTATTGCAGCGACTATGTCAATATACTCTTCTATGCTATAATTTTCTAGAACTCTGAGCCGTGCTACTTAATAATACAATAATATTAAAGATTTAAATAGAGGACATTTATGATAAATTCCAGAACTATTTCATAATTACCATTGGTTAATTAGATTTTACTTTCCTACTCTTTTGTTGTGTGTTTCCAACAATGCACTCACGCATATAACAAGTAGGGGAAACTAACTTTGGGGATTTGCACATTATCAAAAATAATAGATAGGAAAACTACAATTTATCATATGATTAACTTTTTAATAATCTTTCGTGCGGATTCTATGTTCAATGAATATAAGAGCAAATAAAAGTCTTTTTTCTGATTTCCTAAATGTACAGTATTTGTGTATCCAAAAAATCATGTACTTACTCTGTATAACCAGAAAGCATCTTCTTGCACATAGCCATTGTCACCTTGATGCGTGAGAGACCCTATTGTTATCCATAAACCAAGGTATGTTCCTACTAACATACCTAATAAAGCACCACTGGAAAGGAGAGATGACAATGGAACAAAATTTACATTGGGTTCCTGTTTAGAATCAAGCTTTAGATAGAAAGCATCTTCTTGTACATAGCCATTGTCACCTTGATGCGTGAGAGACCCTATTGTAATTCATAAACCAAGGTATGTTCATATTAACATATCTAATATAGCACCACTGGAAAAGAGATATGAGGAATAAATAAGTTAAGCTTACATTAGGTTACTGAACAGAACCATGATTTCAAAAAGAAAGTTCCTTGTTAAACATCGAAAGGGTTTTTGGGGGGCATTTGAAGCATATTAAAGTGTTTATTTCAATTACATACTAACAATTCACTACCATCATCATTATCACCATCCTAATCATCGTCATCATCATCATCCTTATCATCGTCATCTTCATCATCATCATCATCATCATCATCATCATCGTCATCATCATCATCATCATCATCATCATCATCATCATTCATATTCATATTCATCATACTCATCGCCACTTTTTACATTATATTTCTAGTGACTCTCATGACACACAACGATAATGAAAAAAGCAGATCATCATTTTGCCCAAGTACATGAAATTTTGCAAATTGAAGACTACGAATCTTTTGCACAGTGCATCTACTTTCAAATTTTACTTTTTAACTTGATTTCACTTTATTTTAATGTTGAAAACATGTGATATTTGTTAAGAATATTGGTGAACATCAAGATTATAATATCATCCTATTTTCATCATATTTAGTTATAAATACTGTCTTCTAGACACTCCCAAATCAGGGTAAAGATAACATGTCTAGTTGCAGGGAACTTCACACTGCACACTTACCCTGTATTACATCTCTTGTATAGAATGCCCTATGTGAACGCCCCTAGAATTGGCCCTCCTAATGCCCCTAGTACTGTGTTAGCCATCTAACAAGATAGCTTATCTACAAGCTTATCTTGTTGTAGAGCACTTTACACTGCACACTTACCCTGTATTACACCTCTTGTATAGAATGCCTAATGTGAACACCCCTAGAATGGGCCCTCCTAATGCCCCTAGTACTGTGTTGGCCATCTGGAAAAGTGAACCCATCTAATCTTAGAGTACTTCACACTGTACACTTACCCTGTATTACATCTCTTGTATAGAATGCCCAATGTAAATACCCCTAGAATGGGCCCT
>BQKZ01011056.1:6045-17547 GCA_036244855.1 Temnopleurus reevesii | reverse complement strand
TCGCCTGAGATTGGGCCCAGCCCCATGAACTTCCTGCATCCACCTGTCCACCGAGAGAGATGATCCGCTGACCACCACCATCACCACTCCAACTCGAAGCCCGACCAGTAACAAGTAATGTAAATTGAATGTTATCATATCATATATTGTTCATCATAGTCATGCACTATTTGTAAGATGGAAATCATTCATTAGGTATGATGTTGGTGCTAATGCACTTTGTCTTGCCTGTATGGGTTACTAGGGTTTAGGGTTTTACTTTTAGGGCCAGCGCCATTATTTCATTATGTTGGTTATTATGCAAAATGAAAGTGCGCCATCTGTTGGCGGCCTCTTCGTGCTCTGTCAATAAATGGTAATCGAACTGCACTTCAAAGTTGTCTAGTATTCACTTTATTTAACTGTTAATTTGGTCTTTACTAAGCCATGGCGTGGTGGCAGCTGGATCTGTAATCCACTCATCGGGTAGTTAAGCCATCAAAAGTGATTTAACTCTTTCAATAGGGGCTAGACACGCCGTTTACGGTGGTAGACTAGAAGTTGTCGTGTGACACATTACTCGGTTCGTGCATATCATGAATACCACGGCTAGAGCCGCCCCGGAAGCGGCCTGGGCGTATGGGGTGTATAGCGGCTGGCGTTCCGTTCGCTCGAGTGGGTCGATGCGGCCAGCTGAATTGGGTCAGTTTTCTGCTAGGCAGAGTACAAACAAACCTAGTTTTTCGGCTCGTACCATAGATGATTTGGAAATTTCAGTACAATTGAATTGTTCACCAATCAATATAATCAAAGAATCAGATGCTGATAATTATGGTTTTGATATCCTTGTTGATGATTTCGGATTTTGTGATTACCAGCTTGATAATGGTTTGTTATTGACAAGTGTCATTGATCAGACGCATATTGTCGGTATGACGGAATTCACGCTATTTCGCGATGGTTGTGAGATGTTCTTTGACGGTCTTGTTGTGGATGACGATTATTTTTGTTGTGATCATAGTTGTATTGTTGGTGGGACACCTTTCATGGTGCACAATGATATCCTGGTTCGCCCTTCCAAAAACTTGATCATGATTGGCGATGATATTTCGTTCTCATATTGTGTGTCGCCCCCTCAGGCTCAGGTTGATTACCCTCCTCCCCCTGACTGCGATTTGCAGTATATCAATATCAGTGAGGATGAAGAGGAGTGTGAAGTGAGTGAGAGTGAGGATCAAAATGTGTGTGAGAATGGTTGCAAGTGTCACAATACTCATACATTAGGGACCTACAGAACAGACGATGACATTCACCCGACTACTGTTAAACTCTTCACACACAATGGCCATGTATGTACCTCAAACAGTGATGCGAATCAGTTAGAATGCAATGAAGGCGGTGATAATTGTAACCATGCATGTGACGAATATGAGAAGGAGACTAGCATAGCTAATGAGTGCATGGGTGATGAACCAGCAAAAGCGGAGTGTACAGAGGATGGACATGTAAGCGATACTGGTGACAGTGAAAGAGAGATAGAAAGGTGCAAATCTGTTGAACTGGGTTTGGCTGAAGTTCTTGGAAGTTCCGTATGTTCATTTGATAATGTTGACAACGGTCATAAGTCGCTTGGGTCTAGGGTTGATGTCACTAGTTTTACTACTAGTCTAGGCAGTTTCCAAGTACTCTCAGATAATCTAACAGCAGTGCTTCCCCATGGCAAAGGCATGCATATGGTGTCCTCAATGTGCAAGGACAGTGTGTCTTTGGCTGCGCCGGTGTGTCCCATGCTTCCTGGAGTTTTTCTCGGCCAAGAGTCTCTGCGGACTAACATGTTCTTGTTTGACATACCGTTGCCAGATGTGAGTTTACATTGTAAGCCTTTCGTGCCCACAGGATTGCTAGTGAATAGTTGCATGCGTAGCAATAGTAACAATGATCATTACGACCAATCGTTCAACACTACGGCATGCTTTGACTCGTTGCTTTGCGATTCGTCCATCATCACTGCGGAATGGTTTGATTCGTTGCCTTGCGGGCGTACCCGCGGCATTTTTAACCTAGCGGCCACTCACTTGAGTTTCATACATTTCCCGGATCGGCCCGTTGTCGACGCGAGATTTGGCCCCACCAAGTCATCTGACCCACCTGTTGACCACCGTCATGCCCGACCATTGGACGGACCCCATGAGGACTCGGTAGATGGCCTCACCAGTTCATGCGATCCCCTGGTCGATCACCGTCATGTTCGCCATCCACACCAGCCAATCGTCAGCTCATCGGATGAGTCTAACAGCTCATGTAGTCCCCTGGTCGACCATCGTCATGCTCGACCCCCAGATGGGTTTAACAGCTCATGTGAACCACCAGTCAGCCACCGTCGTACCCGACCTCCGGGACGGCCCCTCGTAGATGCTCCTGCTAGATCCTCTGACCGTTCGTTCGACCGTCACCATACCCGTCCACCTGGCCAGCGCTGTGCTGTGATGGAGCTTCACTCTGCTGATCCGTCAGCCCAAGGTGGAGATGAACTTCATCCTCCTCGCCCTCCAGACCGGTCGCGATCCCATACTGGCATACAGCATGATTCTGCCGACTCATCCCTGATGAATCATCTTCCCGGTTCCGATGGCTGCGACCTCTTGTGTTCAGGGTGATCCTCATGGCAGGCTATAGTTGGACTTTGAACTGATATCTTGGACCAAACACATGATGTTCCGTAAAGTTATGAAGATTTGAACATTCACTCAGTTGAACTTTGACCAATAATGCCGTTCGTACAGAGACTCTTCTGATAATTTCGACAGTTTATATTTAATCACTTGTTTTTGGTTGAACTCAGTCCTCATGTTAATTTCACCGTTACAAACATATTTGTGTCATTTCTCAGTATTAGCATACATACGATTTACTGATGGCATACTGCATTGCTATTTTTGTGGAGTGATCGTCGATCATTGGGGCTAATTTTTTTGTATTATTATAATACACTTTGTAATTTTGAAGTTGAGTGCTGGTAAAAGTTGTTATTAAAGTGAATAATCATACAAGTATCTTATTCCGTCGATTTTAATTGCCGGATATATGTCTCGTTATATTGTTATTTACTCTTCTTGTTGTTACAGCGATATTTGCCTGGATATGATCTTGTTTGTATCTAGTGGTTATATCTTACTTGAAGAAGTTTAGGGACATAAATCATAATCTCATGTTTTTTTTCTAGATCTTCCATTCTTTGATTTTATCCCAGAAATCACGTTTGAAAGTTAGCGATATTTCTGGGCTTATTAAATGGGAGGTTCAGAGAGAATTTCCACTTACATTTATCTTGTTTTTGTTAAGTGTAGTTGCTTACCTTTGATTTATTCAATTACATGTCATGCAAATTATTTTTGTTTAGGATTGTATGCGTGATAGTGCACGTCTGATGTTATCATTCTTCTTTCGTAAGAATGGATGTTCAAGATGTCAAAAACCATTACTTGGAAAGAAATTTGCTTCAATTACATGTCATTCAGATTGCTTTTCTTTGTGATTGTAGGCATGATATTCATTATTCTTTTGTAAGGATGGATGTTCATGATGTCAATAGTTATTATTTGGACAGAAGGGGAGAATTGGAATGTTGCTTAATTGCTTTGTATTTGTGATTTTATGCATTAAGTTTGAGTACCAGGAGAGCAAAAGATTATGACATTTTGACTGATGTTATATTTAGTGATGTCAGTTATTACTTGTTTTGTAATTCAACTTGCATAGAAGTGCAAATCTAATTTTACTTTTCTTTCTTTCTAAAGGATATTCATGATGTCTAATGATGTTACCTGGAGTGAAGGGAAGGATGAGAAAAGTTATTTATAGTTTGTTGTTATTCATGATGTCAGGGAATGTTACTTGGAAGGAAGGGAAGGATGAGAAAAGTGGTTTAAAGTTTGTTGTTGTTTTAGTGCGTCCAGTAGAAGCTTATAGTTTGTAGTGAGACAAGAAAAGACAGTCAGTACACTGTATATATCATTGCTTACTAACTGATGATTTTGTTTACACATGTATTAACATTTGGTGTTGTTTGTAGTTACTAATGATCTGAGTAAAAAATTGTGCTCGTAAGGTTTCTTTGTCTTAAAAAGAGAGAGTAAAGGAAAAGGCAGTCACGCCATTATTTCATTATGTTGATTATTATGCAAAGTGAAAGTGCGCCATCTGTTGGCGGCCTCTTCGTGCTCTGTCAATAAATGGTAATCGAACTGCACTTCAAAGTTGTCTAGTATTCACTTTATTTAACTGTTAATTTGGTCTTTACTAAGCCATGGCGCAGGGTTAAGGTTAAGGCCCTGAAGGGTTGGGATTTTGCTGGATACCAAAGTGCATTAGCATGATTTAAGATTTGTTGTGTGTGTGTGAGATGGTGGAAGACATTTTCTACTGATAAGATGTTTAATAATAGTGTAAGCTTCATGGTAAGTTATTGAACAAATACCATATTGCTTCAACTAACTGCTTGTCACCTGTGTAAGTAGTCTGAGAATATTGTTCCAGAATTTCAGGTACCGTATATGAAATGTATAAGACATAATTCAATCTTCATATATTTTAGATTTGCTTGTCTATGAATCATCAATTTATTTGTGTAGATGACTATATTGATAACTCGTAGATTAAAATTGAATTAGCTAGGATCAATTAAGTAATTTATTCAACAGGTGCAAAGGTGATGTTGAATGAAATATATATGCAATACACTGAATTGATCATTCTAAAGCTTATCTATGGAGATCTTTCTTACAATTGTAACTTCTTTAATTTCAGGATACCAAGATGAGGATGTCACGAACCTTTCGCTGGTTCCTCACTCGTTTCCTCCTCTGCATCCCAATATTTTCTTTCTGCGGAGTCATTCTCTTCATGTCGTCATGCATTGCTCCCGAAGATTCTCCAAGTAAGCCCTGCCCTCGCGAAGATGCCAACCAAAACCACCCAAGGACGGTAGACGACGATGTCGGTGCCAAGCCATTTTCAGCATTCTTAGTAATACTTGTCATGTCTGGGCCAAAACTGCTAGCGGGTCGACGGGTATTGCGTGACACGTGGCTTTCGTTACGGACTGACGACACAATTGTGAAGTTTGTTATTGGAACTGCAGACCTGCCGCCAGAACAATTAGAAATCTTAGAGAGAGAACAGAAGGAATACAGGGATCTCCTTTTCCTGCCTGACCTCAAGGATAGCTTTTATGCGCTGACTCAGAAGTTAATCGACATGTTCGTATGGTTAGATCGCAATGTCGATTATAGGTTTGTACTCAAAGTAGACGATGATTCCTTTGTAAGACTTGATACATTGGCCAGGGAAATTCAGGAGAAGCCTGGAGACAAATTCTTCTGGGGGTTCTTTGATGGGCGTGCACGTGTACACAAGGCGGGGAAATACGCGGAAGCCGACTGGGTGCTATGCGATCGTTATCTTCCATACGCTAAAGGTGGCGGTTATGTCTTGTCGGCAGACCTTGTGCACTTTGTCAGCTTGAACGCAAAATACCTTAAGAAATATAGCGGGGAGGATGTATCACTTGGTTCTTGGCTTGCAGCTATTGAGGTGAATCGTCAGCATGATACGCGCTTCGACACGGAATATAAATCTAGAGGATGCTCGAATACATACCTCATAACTCATAAACAGTCGCCGGATGATATGAGAGAAAAATGGAAGCATTATAAAAATACAGGGCGTCTGTGCCCCCGAGAATATCAAATAAGACCTTCCTATATTTATGATTGGGGAAAGCCACCAACTGAGTGTTGCAAGAGAGAAAATGGTATACCATGATAAATGAGGTACCAATTAAAAACTAAATTTATGTACTTTTATCAAAGCTGTTTTTACTTTTTTATCAGTGGTGCTAAGAACCAGCAATAGAATCAACGGATCATTGCGTCAAAATTTTCACTTTGATCAAAGTAAAAGAGAGCTAAAGGATAACCAAACATCTCACTGTTATGTAACGAAAGCTGACTTGTTGCCTTGTTGGGTTTCTTTGTTTATTTGCAAGAGTTCATTATTTGTATACCATTTCAAAAACCACGTATGGTTCTCATTGTTTTTTTTATTTGATTTTTGATTTGAATTTATTTTTCCACTTTCGTTTACAATAACAAAGCATATATGACAATAATACATATCAATCAAGAAATAGTTACACAAAATCGAAAAATTAATAAGAATTAATCAAACAAAAGATAACAAAAGTGGGGGAACCTAAATTAAAAGCAAAGCTTGTATTGCTTAGGACCCAGTGAAATAACATTTTTGTTTATACCACATTAACAAAAAAACAAAAAAAAAACAAATTTGTTGATTGGAAAATACTTAATTTTGTAACAAAGAGAAGAAAAAAATAATGATAACGGCGACAATATTTACAATAGCAATTATTATGCTATAGTAACTATGTGAAAATATAAAGATTATTACATTGTGGTCCCCATTGCATACAACTTAAAATTATGACAACTTTAAAATTTATGGTAAGTCATGTAGAATCATTCATGCTGATTGGCTGTGGCATTCTGTTGTCATGGTAGCTATTGATGGCAAAATTGTCATAATTGAAAGCTTTATGCAAAATGCCTAAGGTATTGCATTTGTCAGAGCAATATCATAAACAAAAGGCAATATTGCCATCACCGCTGCAAAATGGGTGCATTCTTACAAACCTGTCTATGTGGTAATTTATCTAAAATGTTCACATTTTTTAAATTGCATCACTATAGACAAACTTGTGTGCTTTAGAAATTGTCTACAATTACATAAAGTGCCAACTATTACTAATTTTTAAGTAATCATTACTAATTTTGGCCTCGGATTTGTCAATTTTTTTGTCAAACCCAGTGAAGATTACTAATTTTGACTAAAGCACCATGCATTTTAATATAAAACATGTGAAGATTACTCATTTGTAGCGACATTATTACTAACTCCCACTGACCCATGTTGGCAGCTATGCTGTTACCTAGGCACCAGTTTACAATGGCCACTTTTAATGTTTGCCTGGGTCAACCACCACAGTACCAAAATGCTATGTCAACATGTCATTGTCATGAGCATTAGAACTAAGCAATATCAACCATTCAACATTTCTATGATCATATTGGTTCATGGCCCCAGTTCTGACCCACAGTGATTTTGTTTAGAATCATCACCAAACTATAATTAAATATAGTTATCATCACTTTGGTACTGTTGACTGTATTTGCACTACTCCTTAAGTTTTTTGCACTGGACTCAACACATGGGCCAGAGCCTCGCATCTGCTGTACCAAGAGAGTGAAAAACTATGTATGAGTCTGATATAACAATATTCCTGAGACAACGTTCTGTTCAAGCTGAAATTTTCGTTGTGGTTTTATTTTTCCAAATTTTGTGACCATAAATGTTCTGAAATTATCACTCATTAGTACTGCTTAGACTTTTGGCCATATTCTTTTGAAACGTTAAAGGGGAACTTCACCCAGGCATTGATGTACTTTCAGTGGGTGGAGAAAAATACAATGATCAAACTGTGAAAATTTGAACAAAATCCGACAATCCGCTCAAAAGTTATGAATTCTTAAAGTTTTGATTTCGACTCCCCATTGGCTCCTCAAATTGGCAACCTACCTGCACAAAATGGCCGTCAACAGGGAGAAAGTTCTCTCCATTCACTTTGTACACAGAATTTCGCATTTTCTTCTTTTCCTACAAAAGTAGACAAAGTTTTACTTCTCTCCATGTTGGCAGCCATTTTGTGCAGGTAGGTTGCTAATTTAAGGAGCCCATCAGGGGTAGAAATAAAAACTTTTAAAATTCATAACTTTTGAATGGATTGTTGGATTTTGCTCAAATTTTCACAGGTTGATCATTGTATTTTTCTCCACCCACTGAGAGTACATCAATGCCTGGGTGAAGTTCCCTTTTAATAGCTTGCTAATGTGTGAAAATGTTACTGAATTTCAGACTTTTTGCCTGATCCCAACTCTTTATATGTATGGTTTTTTTACAGACATGAGTACTGTCATAACAAGGTACTGTATCTCCACTGTGAGCAGAAAAGACAAAGATTCTGGACAAAGTAAACAACTTACATTCAAGCTTTCTTAATGGCTAGATGCACACAAAAGTAAATTATACCTCCCTCTTATTCTGCAGAAAATACCTACATGTAACTTGTGTGGCATGTATATGAATATGCTTGGGAAACTTTGTGTGTTCATGAAGTAATTGTGAAGGCTTGAATGAGATTGTTTAATTTGTCCTAGTTATTTGTCCATTTTGCTCAAAATGCTTGATGGTCATAAGAACCACATTATTCTGGGGTTTTACTGCAAATGATCATGTGAAGAAACCAGATACATGGAAAGGCAATTCACATATCAAGGTCGTGGCAATATGTGTGTTTTTTATTACAAGAAATACAAATGATACAACTATTTATATTTTTATACTAGTATTATTTTATTAAGGAATGAAGGTGCTATATATATTATCCTGTGGTTGAATTTTCAATTGTGTACTCTGATATTTAGATCGGATGTCTCATTACTTATGATGGATTCCATGAAGCCCAATTAACTTGGACAATTGTGAGATAATAGTAATAATAATAGCAAAGATAATTCCAAACAATAATGATATACCAAGTGTCTCAAAATTGACTCTACACTTTTGAAAATGGCTCGTAGATACAAGATGCAGGTTTTGTATTGTATAGAAAACCTAAAACTCAAACTTCTATAAATGTATGATGCAAAAAAAAAATGCAGAATATCTTTGTTTGAGTAAATAATGTGATTTTTTTAATAAAATGAATGAAAGCATGGTTGTAACACTTTACAAAAATTGTTTCTTTCAAACTCACACACTCAATGGGAGGGCACAATAAGTTATCTGAGAACTTCCCCCCCCCCCTTCATTGAGTGCTTGTGCTTGAACAGGAACACTTCTAAAAAATGACGCAACCAAGTTTACGTGCCCTTGAGAAAATTAAGCTTTGCTCACTCAAGCATGAATGATTATTAGAAATTCTTGTGTCATAGATTAAAAGCTATTCAAAAGGTTATAAACCGTCCATAAATTACAAAAATACTGCATATAACTGCATTATTTGGTACATCATAGCCATTTCAAAAGTGTATAATTTTTTTTGAGAAACGTGGTTTAATTTTTTGATGTTTTTAGAAATTTCTCTACCGACTAGGAACCGCAGAGGGAATTGTACAATTTTCACTGTAAACAACTCATCCGAGCTGGGAAGCCAACTTCTGTTTACATACATTTATGCATGAGTGTTCAATTTTGCCAACTGTTAAATCCAAACATTGTGTTTGTTTTACACTTTATTTTATCCAATTCCTGATTACAACTTTCATTACATTAAGGGTGTTACTTCGTTGTAGCACAGAGTACGCTCAATCACGTTTAAAGGAAGAAAAATGAGCAATTACCTGCAATTGAGCAACATCAAATTTGTATTAGTTTATCAAACTGGAAGTCACTTCCCCAACTTCCACAGATTAATTTCAACAGTATCATGAGATATATTTTTATATACAGTCAAACCTGTCTATAAAGACCACCCAAGGGACACAGAAAATGAGTCTTTAACAACAGGTGGTCTCTACAGACAGGTTCATTTACATGTGAATTGCTTTCAATGAGTCTAGAAAGGTGGTCTTTATGGACATGTGGCCTTTTTATTCATTGACTGTACATATCAGAGGAACATTATGGGCATATGTTTAATTCAGCACTAATGTTGCACAAAGGCTGTGTTATCACTTTGGATTTGGTAGAGTGTGGGTAGGATTTCTTCCTAAATTTCAATCCAGTTGAAGGTTTGATATGCAATACAAAACCTTTGTTTGAATGATAATGAAATGGAGCTGTAATTCAGTATTAAAACTTTCATTGCATAACTTTCCATCAAAGAAATGTTTTTTTAACCAATATTCTATAAATACATGGATTGTGAGATGTTAAAAACTAACAAGTTAGAAGATGAGAAGGAAATAAAATGAAAGGACCAAATTTTAAACTGAAGAGGCTACCCTGAGTAAACAAGACTTATTATGATTGTTATAAATCCAATTTGAGAAGCATTAAAATGCAGAGCCTATGTATACAGGGTTATTTAGGGTTTTAAATTAAAGTTGGTGGTTGTATGTTCAAAATAAATGTGGGGTGAGCAGGTGTCTTTGTGTAGTTGTTTGTGTGTGTGTGTGTGTGTGTGTGTGTGTGTATGTGTGTTTCTGATGAAGGTAAAGAAGGAAGTAGTGGGTGCGTGCTTAAATGTTGACCTCACTTTGCAATGTGTATGCGTGTGTGACCGAGAGAATGAGGTTTGAGGCTGGTAAGAGAAAGAATGTGTGTGTGTGTGTGTGTGTGTGTGTGTGTGTATGTGCATGATGCAGTTGGTAAAAAGGATGGGAGCAAAGAAAAAAGAGAAGAGGCCAGGGATTACTAAGAAAAGGGGTGATGCATTGTGCGTGTACCAGGTACGTGTTTATGTAAGTGTGTGCGTGTGTGTATGTGTGTGTGTGTGTGTGTGAGTATCAATGAGAAATGAATGGAATAAGAAGAAAAAAAGAAAGTTTGGGAGAGCAGGGAGTGATGATGCACTATGAGTGGGCATGGGTGCGTGTGTGTGTGTGTGTGTGTGTGCGAGAGAGAGGTGTGTGAGTGGAAGAGATGGGAAATACACATCAAGCGGGAAACATTTGAAAGAGAGAGACGGTGAAAAGGACGCGTGTCTGTATGTTAATGTGTTATTGTGGAACAATAATAGTCTGGAGTAAGAAAATGACACTGGGGATGGAACAAAAGAGAGCGTTTTGTGTGTGTGTGGGTTGGTGTGTGTGTGTAGGTGTGTGTGTGTGTTTGTGTGTGTGAAATACTGAGGTAGAGGGAAGGAGAGAAAGAAAGAGGGAGAATATGGAGAGAGAATGAGAAGGATTCTGCATTAAGCGTGATTTGATTGTGTGTGTGTGCGCGCGTGTGCGTTGCCAAGAAAGTTGAAGGGAAGGAGCTCAGGGCCAGGGAGGAAAAGACTGGACAGAGAAAAATGATGGCGCGCGATTAATGTACATATGTGCATAGGGAGAGTGTGTGTGTGTGCGTGTGTGGTGTTGTGGGGTGTTTTTTTTTTGGGGGGGGGGGGGTTGTAACCTACTCAGAAGCGCACTGAGGGGCGACGCAGAATGTTATGTGTGAACTCTTGTATTCTTTGTTAGGATCATTTATTTTATTTTGCTTGACTTTGTCAGCTCTTCGGGGAGGATAGAGAGGCGGAAAAAGATCGATAGTACATAGCTGATATAAAGCCATGCAAGCATGCACAATTCCTCCAACACCGGGCAAGCTACCCCTTCATAAATTGTATACTAATATCATCTTGTGTTTAAACTTGATCAGACACTCGTTTTGAAGGCTGGAGGAGGAGGAGGTAGCGGGAGGGGGTCCAGTGGGGCCTGCATATTCTTAGTGCACACTCCC
>BQKZ01011055.1:14591-24690 GCA_036244855.1 Temnopleurus reevesii | reverse complement strand
AATGCGTGTAATTCCTATGGGATTTTTTCGGGGAGGGATCTATGGCCAATATATCCCTCGATCGTTTCTCCTATCGATAATGTGTGAAATTGCGGTCGCTATGATTTTGTAAAAGCCCAGTGGAGACTCCTTATAAGGGTAATAATTGTTTATAGTGTCGCATGTACCTGTACGAATAGCTTTATAAAACACAACTAGGGATTATTAAGAGATGGGGAGGAGGGGGCACATGTCTAGAAAAATGTATCAATCGTCACTGATGAGCTGACAAACGACAGCAAAGGGTCTTAAACTTTGGGTCTTGGGTGGGGTGAGGGGGCGGGATTCATGTGCCCCTACATCAGCCACTGTCTTTAGATTTCGTTGTTGTTTACATTTTCATTTTTATTTCAACTTTGTGATTTATGAAGTTGGGTGCATGTATAATAAGGTTGACCTTTCTAACCAAAGAAGTTATGTGAGTTTATGGTTGTGCAAGTTTGTAAATAAGATGTTCTATATTTTATACAAAGCCTGAACATTTATTGAGTACACATTATGATACATTCATAAATCAGAATTCAAAATAATGTTCCTAATTTATTGTATAAGCAAGCACATTACACAAAGGAAGAATCCTGCTAACAAATTCCCACTCTATAAGGGGAAAACAGAATATTAGAGATTTCATAGCAGTTTTGTCTTTATTGCACTCTTCTCATTAGGAAATTTTGAAAATTCTATCTGCTATCCAATATCTATCAAATTACTTATTTTTCATAAAAAGGCAAAAATAAGAACGGGTTTAAGAAAATATGAAAGAGAGTGGGAAGTTTAGACTTGTAGATAAGTATGAAGGTGATCTCACATGTCACCAAGCATGTTTTTTAAAGCATTTACGTTTTTACCAACAGTTTAGATGAGAGTAAAGTTTATGTGTACTTTAAAAATCACACAGGAATTCTCCACATCGCCTGTATGCAATTGTCGTACTTGAATGCATTAGCAGTTAAAAGCGGTCTCATTGATTTAACATAACCAACTGGCTTCAAATTTCACTTCCTATTTTATTTTATTTTGTGTTGCTGAACTAGTTCTACTCTATTATTGACAATGACATAAAATATGATGGCTCTAACTGACTATAAAATCATAAATAAAACATATTTTTTTATCATAGTGATATGTCGGAAGTGAGCATGCCAAAACGAAGGCCCATATTCTACTGTGTAATGCATTTTAGCATGACAATTGCAAATATGCATTGAACATGATATCATCTGTAAAATGCCAATTAAATGTGCCTTTGATGCTATTGAAATCAGGATCGTCTTGCAATTTTTATGTCCGCATAGTTGAATGCATGACGTACGGATCTATTGTCCCATGATGCACTTCATTCTTCTAAAATGTTTCTAATTATGTTGGAAGGGACAATTGTATTTTGGTTAGAATCACTCAGTACTCTGAAATAAAATGTATTCCAAAGAGGGAATGTTTATCTTAAGTAGATATGGAAATAGTAGTGGTTTTTTTTTTGCATCTGTTAGATCACTTATGAAAAAATTGGTTTTTATGATAAGTGCATATTGGGGATAGAGTGTGTACGAGTGCTAGGATATAAATGCAGAAGTAAAATTTTGCCACTCTTTGTGGTAAGCAAGCTAAGGTAGGGAAGAGCCTATCAATATTTTATGAAAACAGATAAAAAAGAGAGATAGAGAGAAAGAAAGGATGTATGTGTGTGCATGTATGTGAGTGGGTGTGTGTCTTCGTGCATATAGAACATAAGAACGTAAATGTAGAGGTAGAGGTAAATATGGAGGAGTTATTGTAACGAGCTATCTAAATTAGATAGGGACATGTTGATAGTTGAGTATAAGGGAGAGAAAAGCAAGGAGACTGTTTATATGTGTGTGTGTGTATGTGTGTGTGTACTCATATATGCATGTATTGCATCAAGTTTTTATAGGAACATGTTTACATTTGAGCATTTAGATTAGGGAGAGAGGGAGATTGTGTGTGTATGTGTGTGTTTGTGCTCATATTTACATGTATTAAATCTAAAGTAGATAGGAACCTGTTTAAAGTTGATCTTTTAGAGAGCGATACAGACAGTGAGTGGGAGAGAAAGTGTGTGTGTTGGTGCTTGTAGGTGTGTGTGTTTGTGTGTGTGCTCATATTCACATGCATTGTTTTAAGTTATCTAAAGTAGATGGGAACATGTTTATATCTAATCTATTACAGAGCGAGAGAGACAATGAGAGAGAGGTCCAGGGATTGTTTATGTGTTTTTTGTGCGTGGATGTATGCGTGTATGTTTGTGTGTGTAGGTGTGTGTGTGTATGTAGAACATGACTGAAGAGAAATTTTGCGATTTATTGTATTAAGCTATCTATAGGGTAGATGGGGAGATGTTGACAGGTGAGCTTTTAGAGAAAGCGAAAGCCGGGAGGGAAGGAGAGAGAGAGAGAGGTTATGTCATGTGTGTGTATTTGTGTGTCTGTGCTTATAATTGCTTGTATTGGTTTAACTCACCTTTACAAGATCGGAACATTATTTGATACACGAGAGAAAGAGGGATGTATGCATGTGTGGGAGGATCGATGGATGGATATTTGTGTAGTGGGGGTGTGTTTGAATTGAGCACAAATATAAACCACGTATTTCTATTTCAAGATATTCTTCGATAAAATGTGTTTATTTGTAGGGCTGAGTGTGTGTGTACGTGTGCATCAGGAAAGGTCTGCGTGTTTGTAAATTGGGGGCAAATAAATGTATTAGCCATGCATTTTAGTTCAAGCTATTCTTAGATATAACTAAATGTGTGTGTATGTGTGTGGGATCAGTATATATTCCATGATGTGTGTTTGTGTGTGTGGGTCCATGTGAGCGTTCCTGTATGTATGTATGTATGTATGTATTTCGAGCAAAACGTCAGACCTTCATTTTCTGCTATTGCATGATTTCGCCCCTTTTGGAAATGTTTTTATTCTTCATGCGCAAATTGGTCACCCCTTATGAGTTTCGTTTACGCAACATCGCGCCCATACGGGGGCTCTAAAACTCCCAAGGTACAAAACTTCCTGTGTCAAAATATGCATTAAATACAAAGAATGGTTAAAACACTAATCGTTCTATTTTAAACAACTGTGGTTCTAATTATAGTCGATACTTCTACAATTAAAATTCTAAATATTCTCCCCCGCAATATTGTCCGACGGAACATTGAACGAAAGTTCGAAGACCCGTACTTTTGCCTTATCGTTGAACTCCCATCAGCATAATAATGATTATTTGTTAATTTTTCCATATCTTTTAACTCCCTTACCAACCAGGAGAATAATATCATTTTAGTGATATCAACGACAAAAAATCATACCGGTAAATAATCAGTGGGCGCTTTACGATTGTCATTATTACTATTCATAGAAAGCAACATAACTTATTTTAGTTTTATTGTTTCAGTAACAGTCGAAAGAGTTTGTTGTGCCTTTTACGATGTGTTTGTTTTATAACCATGTTAACTTATTTTTCACACTAAGTAATAAAGCAATGTTTAAAGGTGCAAACCGAGTAACAACGAGGTACAACCAATATACAGCAAAACTCGAAAAGATGGAATGCAATATTGCATAATTTGGGGGGTAATTATTATTTTTTTAAAGATGAAAAAGGTGGAACATTGTAACTATTTATTTATCGGTAGCAGATAATACCTGGTGGAATTTATTGTCAATATGTTCTGTCCTTTGAGGCGGCAAGCCAAAATCTGATAAGACGCCTTTTCTTAAATAATTAAATGATCCCATGTTCATAGGTGCGGATTCGAGTCTCGCAGCATAGGCATTACCCCTTTCCTCTGTTACCGGGGCATTATCATACCCGGTGTTTTCAGCGGCCAAAGCCAGGGAATTATTGGACAAAAAACCGCCTTCATGTTCAATATTGCATCCTCAACATTGGTGATATATTTTACAGTGGTAAAAATGTGCAATTCTTCACTATTAAATACAATCAAGTGCGCACCCAGGATTTGGATACCCGAGGGATCAAACTGTCTCAAATTCTGCTCCCCTCCCCCTTCGAGGACGTGACAAGCAACAAGATAGTCATCAGCTCAAATTGGGTGTCCCTCTCAGCAAACAAGCACAAAAATGAAACTTAATGAATTCAATTTGGCGCCCCAAAGCCCGCCTCCCCCCTCCCTCCCAACGATGCTGGCTTAACAATATTTGCAATGAATATGCAACCAAGTGCTGCATATATAAAGTTTGTCAGCATCTTTAAAGGTGCAAATCTGTACCTTTATTCCTAAGTGTGTATATGATACGAATTCTACACCAATCCCATAGCCTATAGCACCCAGCTTGAACTCTTCAGTTCAATTAACGGAGCGATAAACGGTTCCCGACTTGGATACCTAGGATCGTAAAGAGACATCAAATACAAGGGTTGCAAACACCTGGCAAGATGAGCCAACAAATCACTGTCTACAGCCAAACTCATTAATCACCAAACTATTTTCGCGCCAAAAACACACACAAAAACAGTAAGACGAGGCACTGGATTTAGTCACGTCTCGGCCATCCTTTTTTTTCACGAATCGAGATGGAGACAGTATTTAAAGTTTTGAAGACCACAGAATCGTTCATTATCATCAAGGTCGCTTCTCTCTCATGACGTGTAGACCTTGGAGGACATCTTCGTCTCTTGATAGCACAGATAGATGTTTAATTGTTTCATACCGAACGGAACCAACTGATTTTCTTCACCTATGAACAACTTGCTCGATAGTGCCTCCACGATGAATGCTTTATGTAAGTTGAAATATATTTGTTAATTAATAGCATCAAAAATTATTGTTTAACTTTAGATGCATAGGTCCAGGGTTCGAATCCTTTGGTGCGGTATTATTCTTTCACTCATGACAAGTGTTGGTATATTAAGCACCATGGCACTAATAAATGATGTAGAGGAAACGGATTTGTTTTTAAACATTTTAATTGGTTCCACGTCACCCAAATATTGTTGATATGGCATGCGTGCACCGTGAGTGGGGAGGGGGTCGTGGGGCACGAGCCCCATTTGTCAGAATTAGGGGCGTCAAATTATTTTTGCTGATGACGTCTTTTTTTTTTTACTTTTCAGCGGGGAGGGGGCAAAGGGAATGTTATGGATTTTTCCTTTTCTTTTCAGCCACTCACAGGCGTAAAATTTGCCGAGAGGTGCCAAATGTTTGTTGCTAACCTTATTTGTTAATTGTCAGCCCCCGAGGGACCCCAAATGTTAATTTGGTCGAGCCTACCGGGGGGTGTTTCATCAAGATTTGTCGCAGCGACAAGGAGTCATTTTCCGACAGTTCCCATAGCAACTGTCAGCGATAGTGCTTTTCATCCAATCACAATCAAGGAATTTGTCAGCGCTGACTAATTGTCTCTGCGACAAATCTTGATGAAACACCCCCGGGTCTTCTGGGCGCGCGCATGATGTGGGGTCTTATTCGTCAGAGAGGGGAAGAGATAGCGAGAGTGATGGAGACGGGATGAGAATTGTGGAATCAAAGTATCAAAAGAGCATTTTATTAAAAACAAGAACGGTATTAAGTCAGTAGGAACTACATTTAAAAATCTCTATTTGTTGCCTCAGGCAAGTTCTCCTCAATCGTTAAGCAGAATAACATTTGAATAACTTTTCATTTTCAGCATTTAGAACAGGTGTTTGCCGAGCTTCGGCAAAGAAAAAAAAAGTTCTGCAATACAATTGCATTTACTCATTGTCACGTATGACTGAATGATTAATAGTGTTTTGAGAGCAGATGCGAGGCTGAAAAATTACCCCTTGTGATATTTAGCCAATTGCATAGTATAATGCATTTCATACACTGTGATATTTGCTCTCCCCTTAACTCGCATATTGTTTATAAAGAACAATTTCGTTTAGATCCGTTATTTATGCTGCCATGAGATATTGTGAAATATAATAGTCGAACAGTCATGGAGTTAGTATATGGGGCCAATTGCACGAAATGGTGATATCTATCTTTCACTTGCTATATGACGTCTAAACTTTTGTGTCACCCCTATTACATCATCTGTACATAGAAGAATCAATGTTTGAGTATATGTTATTAGGGTAACACGAGAAGTTAAGACGTCTCAGCAAGAAGAAGCGAGCTAAGATCATTTCGTGCAATTTACCCCCTGCCTGGCGTTTATGGCGACCTGGGCCAAACAAACCGCTTTCGCCCCCCTATATTTTTATTATGCACGCGAGAAAGCGAAGTGAATGAGCTAATGTTGGTTGGCTTTTTTATCCCAATTATTTATGATTTTCCGAGGAAACTTGTCAATTATGAAATTATGGGATGTTAGGAAAGATTAATTCTTTGAGTGATAACGTGCCTTTTATTGTCTCTCTTTCTAGAATTAGAAGAATAATTCGAATGAAATCCATTTTTTTCTTCATGCAACTGAAAATGTTGAACCTTTTGCAATATGCCTACACACATGCATGGTGTGGACAATTTATATCAAGTTTCAAATTAAACTAACATTAAAGCAAACAATGCTATGCATCATTTATATATTTGTAATAAACCCTCCCAGGTTGTGTGGTCCCGCAAACATAATTTCAAAGGTATTGAGACCGATGTGATTGGTTTGAAGTTCCAACTCTATTTAATTAGGCGCTGGTGGATACGAAAGCCAGCGAAATATTAATGCAGAGCAATTTGAACAGTCTGCAGAGTGTGTATTACCCACCTCGTAATTGGCTGTTTTATTATCATCATTGTCATTATCATCATTATCAATGTAATGACAATTTTTATCTTTTCTTTCTTCTTTTTTTCAGCATTCCTTTTCATATCGTTAGCCTTGGCCTTCGTCGTAACAACATCATCCAACACAGCGCATGCGCAGAGACACCACAAGAAGATAATGATTGGCAGGAGAAGCGGGCCTGAAGACCTCCCCCTTTATGCAGATGACAGCAATGGCAGCCCCTTTTCTCTGTATGATATTGATGGGGATGGTTTCTTGTCGCAAAGAGAGTTCTACACACTGCCCCTATGCAGAGACCCTCCACCTTGCGGTAAGTGCACTAGATAAGCCAATAGCCCAAGGCCCCCCCCCCCCCCTCCACGCCAAATTTCTCATTTTTTCCTTGACGTGATGGTAGTCAAAGAGAAATCGTTAACTAAATCATTAGTAGATTTTCCATCCGTACTGAGGCGTGTTCTTCTTTGTATTTCTAATACAATATAATGATTTTGATAAAGCAGAAAATAGAAAAAGATATAAAAAAGTGATTTTCTCTTTTCGAGAGTATACAAAATTTGTTTTCTTATGTCCAATAATCTACAATTTGTAAAGAAATGTACTGAATATGATAATGCATTAAAAGCCATACATTATAGTATTACATTGTTATCGGATGTATTTGGTATATACACTTTTTAAATGCTTGAACTCATTGAAATAAACCCATCAAAATTGTTTGGACATTTCATATTATGAATACGAAATAACAATATTCAATATCGTTTCACATCACTAAAATCACCGTTCAGCCTTGGAATAGAATTGTTCGCAAGATAGATTTACAAAAGTATTTAAAGGTTTTTATTTTTGTATCATCCCCAGATCTATCGATGTTGGCAGAAGAAATCAAGGATGAATTGAAGACGAGCCAAGACCCTTGGAGGGGGTAAAAGCGACACCCGCACCATTTTTCCTTTTTTTATGGACAGTGTAAATCGAAAAATTTTGAAGAAAAACAAAACTTCACGACTTATATATAACAAGATTTATTCAAATTGATTCGTTCGCCTTATTCACACCATGAGTTTCGTCGAGGTTTGAAACAATCACGATGGTTCCCGCCTCTAAAGATATTTCGGATTTGTTTTTGATACCCATATTTATTCGATTTTCGGTAATTTTTCCCCGACTTAAGCCTAAAAACCCTATTCCCAAAATCGGGAATGTCTATACGGTATAGTTAACAAGTTGAGTGGGGGGAAGGGCGGGAATCGTCCGCATCCTTCTTCAGCAAAATAGACCCGTCCCCACCCCATCATTCCCGGGAAAAAAAAGAGTCCACTTAGCAGTTCCTCTCACAACAAAATCCAACCGTACAATAGCGGATCCGGGGGGGGGGCGTCCCGGCGCACGCCCCCTTATTGTTTCGGCCAAAATAAAATGAAAGAAAAGGGGAAAACGAGAGGGAATTAGGCGGTACATCACTCATATTTTCTTTTAGAAATATTTTCTTGGATGCCAGGAAATTGCATTTAAGAATATTTAATTTTCTTGAAAAGTAAGTCTTTTCTGGATATGCGTACAGAAGTATTAGATTTATTTAGAGACCAAGAGTCTAGTCGAAAGGTTGGGATAAAGGAAGTGAGGATGGAAGACCTTGTGATAGGAGTAGCTTCTTGTAGTCAGGATTCAGTTGTAGGCAATAACGAACTTGGTAAACAAATCGACACATGTGCCACCCTCCTTTTAAATTTCCTGGATTCTGCCCCTGTAAAATGGGTCACATCTTAATTTCATTCACTGTGTTAATGACATGTGTGATTGCTGAGAATGCATTAAGAATTGAGAATTAATGGTCATGCAGAAAGCATAAAGCTCAACGAATATGGATTTGAAATTTCGGGAGCCTTCGAAAATTTAAAGGTAGACAAAATGGTACGGAACTGAGGTCCGGAGTAACCAATTGTATATACACTCTTTAAAAAGTTGGACAAAAGATTTATTTATTTATTCATTTATTTATTTATTTATTCATTTATTTATTTATTTATTCATTTATTTATTTATTTATTCATTTATTTATTCATGCCCCATAGGACTGTAAATTCCTTCAAAATTGAGCGTATTTGATTGATGTTTATTCAAATATGCCGAACTTCAGGTTGCAATGCAAAATTCAACCGTAAATTTGACATGGTGTTATAATTATCATAACCAATAGTTATGTGCGCAGCATGTTGTTCAGTGTTAGATAAACTTTTTGTCCAGCGTTTGAAAAGTTTACTTTGTAGTCGGATCCAATTCTATGCAGCAAGGTTTGTTGGAAGAAAAATGCGACATAAATTATGGAAGGAGGCAACTTTTAAAAACTTATTCAGGGCCTGTCCTGTGACTTGTCCGTGCATAATGAAGTAATGCTATTTGATCACAATAATGAATTCTTGAGCAATGTTTTATTTGTCCCGATATTCACAATCGGTTTTTTCTTTATATTTTAAGATATTCCTGTAAATAATATATTATATTATGGAGCGAAACACTGAAAGCATGAGGTGAATAGATCAAAAGTAATCCAGATTCAATTCGACAAATTCGTTGCACTCGATCCTACTTATATATGAGCTGAAAACGCCACCTGGCATGTATTAAATGCCAGTAACGAATTTTGTCGATTCCCCCTTTCGAGTTACTATTAAAAAAAATGAAGGATGTAATCAGACCTGAAATAAAACAAAAAAATAATGAAAACAGTTCGAAATGAGATATATATAGCCTGTCATCTAACTTAAGGACACCACAAATTTGGAAAATGGAGAGAGTAACAGAATGGAATTTCCCTCAGAATAATTTCAAAGGTAGCAGAAATAATGCGATATAATTTTTTTATCCGGAAAGTTTTTGTTTTAATCAACATATTCAGCTTTACACATTTGTGTATATATTGTGCATAAAGACAAGATAATGTACAGTCAAACCTGTCTACAGAGGCCACCCCAAGGGAAACAGAAAAAGTGGCCACTGTAGACAGGTGGCCTCTATAGACAGGTTCTATAACATGCATGGCACCTTGAGGGAATCAATTTAAGTGGCCACTATAGACAGGTGGTCACTATAGACAATGGCCACTATAGACAGGTTTGACTGTACTTATTTTATTTCCCAATAGGCATTTAATTTTGTGTTATTATTTGGAAATTAATCACTCTCCCCTAATTAAAGAACACATATTATGTGAAGTTGAAAAGTTTTTGATGTGCCTGTTTTGTTGTTGTTTCTATGTAACACGAAAAATGGAGTCAGAAAAGCCTCCTGGACCATGCATGCATACCGGACAACTCCCCCCTGCGAACGACACA
>BQKZ01011053.1:6016-18833 GCA_036244855.1 Temnopleurus reevesii | reverse complement strand
TATACGAAAAGACAAACGCAGTTACATCATCATCCATCGGCTTATCTAAGATTCATCAAAACGGGGATGGAATGATAAAGTTTGGTGCATGCGTGTGATATGTAGATTATTTTTTGTGTAACACTATTAATTTTGTTTGTAAACAAAATGTTATTTAGATTCATTGGGTGACTTCAAGTACGGTGTTCGGTGTTGGTGTTGGTGTTGAGAGAGCAAAACCTGAAAACGGTCCGTAAACCGAGCTCCAACACCGTTGGTCAGTTTACAAAAGTGATGCAGAAACGACCGGACATACGTCAGAATCTTGCGAGGTCTACCCCAAACACTGTCAGATTTCAAGTTTGGTGTTGAGGCTGGTGTTGGTTTTGCTGCAACACCAACACCAGCGTTCAACACCGTACTTTCAGTCACCCATTGGCCTCCTATTTTGTATTCTAATGTGTTTTACATGATTTATCAATCTAATCATTTTATTAGACGACCCAGCCAAGATCTCTGGTGATGAAGAGTTGCAGGAGTGGGCCTGATTCATCGGAGGACAGTCCAAGTATGAGGGAGAGGTCGTAGCCGGTATCAAGGTATAATTAATAATAATTAAATGATGACTAGGATAATAACTGAAAAAGCTCCCCAAAGTAAATTTCAATTCAGGTGATTGCGCATTCCAATTCCCTTTCATTTATCCACATATTTCCTTTTGTTATTTACAGAACCAGCTCTCAAACATGATCTAGCAAGGTGAACAAACTTGACTCTTGTGATGTCACAACAGGATTGACATTTGAAAGAATTTTTTAGGGGCGTTCCCTTCTAAGCCAACATATACATGAAAAACAAAATATTATAGAATATATGAAACACATTTGGGCCCTCTTTCACTGAAAATGGTATTAATAATGGTATAATACATCAATACCGATCAACTTTTCATAATACTAATCGTTTAATGATAATTAAATGATAACAATGATGATTGTGATAATAACTGAAAAAGCTTCCCAAAGAAAATACATTCTCATCAAGCTTTTTAAAACAACAACATCCGAAGATGTTATTATTGCTATTAGCAATTCGTTCTGACGTTTTTGGAGCAGCACAGCTGAGGGTGCAGTCTGACATACACGATATGAATTCAGACAATTAATTGGGGCCTGACAAAATTTGGACGCCTATGAATCTAAATCATGGTTGTTCTAGGATTTTTTTTTTAGAAAGACGGGCTAGGTAAAGAAAGAAAGAAAGAACGAAGAGAAGAAAAAAATGAATAAAGAACTATTACAATAATGAACGGCTTTTATATTATATAGCGCTTATCAACTCTTTATGAAGAATTCTCCAAGCGCTCTACAATTGCAGCATTATTACCCTGGCTTTAACCCGGCAGCCACCATGCACCGCACTTGGCGTTTCAAGGAATGGATATTCCTACCAGGTACCCATTCACCTCACCTGGGTTGAGTGCAGCACAATGTGGATGAATTTCTTGCTGAAGGAAATTAACGCCATGGGTGGGACTCGAACCTACGACCCTCTAGTTGAAAGGCGAGAGTCATGACCACTACACCACTATTGTCATGATTTAAAGTCAAATTAAAGTACCTGACTTTGACAATCTCAATATACCTTTTTTCCTATCTTCCGAAAGGGATTTCCGAATGGCGGTTCGATCAGGACGAGAGAGGAATTGACCAAAGTTCTTGCTGATATCCTATTCCTCTGCAGTGCTAGTCACGCCGCGGTGAACTTTGGGCAGTATGACACGTTTGGCTTTCCGCCGGCGAGCCCCGGGTGGCTGGATGGGAAACCACCCAAGGATAAGGTGAGTGATTAGCAGGTTTTTCTTAAATTGGTGGGTGGAAGCTTGTTGTGGAAGGTCGAAAACGAGTGCGCATCTGATGTGACAACTGCGCAACAGTGCGCATCGTACTCTACCACTTCAATCATCAGTAGCATCATAATCATCATCATCATCATAACCGTTACCATCATTATCATCATCAGCAGCACCAATACCGCCACCACCACCACCCCCACCATCACCACCACCACCACCACCACCACCATCATCATAATCACCACCATTACCATTATCATCACCACCACCACCATCATCATCATCACCACCACCATCATCATCACCATCATCATCACCATCATCATGATTTATTTGAAGGAAAAAAAATGTTATTTTGAATTGAATTGAATTGAATGATCATCATCACCATCACCATCACCACTACCACCACCACCACCACCACCACAATCGATCATCACTACCACTACTACCACCACCACCATCATTACCACTATCACCACCACCACTACCACCACCACCACCACCACCACCACTACCACCACCACCTTCGCCACCACTACTACAACCGCCACCACCACCACCACCATCTACATATCTTAAAACATGTTCTATCTTTTTATCATATCATTCTTAGACTGCATTAACGGAGCAAGATATAATTGATCAGCTACCCGACAAGCAAAGAACCCTCGCCTACATGGCTCTTACCAGACTCCTAAGCACCCGTGATGCTAACTCTCTTGGAGACTTTGAGATGCAATATATGTATGACCCAATCGGGTTAAAGTCGGTGGAGAGGTGAGTTATCAGTGGTAAATCCCCGGTCACATAGGACCCCGGAAGCAACACGATTCACCCCGACTTCTTGTTCTGAGGCACTTAACTGTGAATTAACAAAGAGTCCGGGTGAATCGTGTTGCTTCCGGGGTCCTATGTGACCGAGGCTTCATCTACAGATGGAAGATTCGAAGCTATAAGGAGGAGGAGGGTTTGACTCCACCCCTACTGGGATCGTAGCAGTCAATCTCGCACTGTCGCCAAATTGTCGTGCATGCCTTGCCTACAATTGAACGTACTGATGTTTTTATAATTATAATTAATGCGGAATCGTGATATTTTAGAACAAATCATGAAGAAAATCTTAATTGTTCATATTTTTGTTCGGATTCTAGTTGTGGTTAGATTAACAAATTGCAAAACACAGTATCATAACTAAATTGTTATTATGGGGTGGCCTTATGGACAGGCGTGGTCAAGTCCCTAAGCAGTTCTAAGCTAAGGAAGTACAAGTTCACTCCATGCTGGCCTGTGGTGATATGCCTCACTTTGAAACCCAAGGATTTATTCCAAGATTAACATCTGCATCAATAAACATAATGCATAATATAAAACATGGATAATAAACACTGTACATTTGACTAGAACCAATGAGGATTGAGGAAGAACTAAATAAACACGAACCTAACCTTTTCAAAGTAACTCAAGCAAACCCAGTAATTTACATAAACAGAGGAATAAAGGAAAGTACTTAAAGGGTACTATTATGAAAATACAAGTTGATCTGTATTGATATATTATACCATGATCAATACCCTTTTCAGTGAAAGAGAGCCCAAACATTTATTTTATAATATTTTTTTTTCCAATTCTATGTTGACTTAGTAAGGAACGACCCTAAAAATTTCTTTCAAATGTCAATCCTGTTGTGACATCACACAAGTCAAGTTTGTTCATCTTGCTACATCATGTTTCAGAGCTCGTTCTGTAAATAACAAAAGGAAATATGTGGATCAATTAAAACCATGCTTATCGCCTCACCAACACATCACGCTTCTCGTTATATTGTTCACCATTGGCATTTTCTCCCTTCTCTCTCTCACACTTTCTCTCTCAATCTCTCTTTCTCCCCCTCTCTCTCTCTCTCCCTCTCTCAATCTATCTCTACCCCTCTCTCTTTCTCTCACTCACTCTCCCTCTCTCTATCTCTCTCTATATATATCTCTCTCTCTCCTCCCCTCTCTCTCTCTCCCTCTCTCAATCTATCTCTACCTCTCTCTCTTTCTCTCACTCACTCTCCCTCCTCTCTCTCTCTCTCTCTATATATATATATATCTCTCTCCTCCCCTCGCTCTCTCTCCCTCTCTCAATCTATCTCTACCTCTCTCTCTTTCTCTCACTCACTCTCCCTCCTCTCTCTCTCTCTATATATATATATATCTCTCCTCCTCTCTCTCTCTCTCTTCCTTTCTTTCTCTCTCTCTCTCTCTCTCTCCCTCTCTCTTATTCTCTCTCCCTCCTCTCTCTCTCTCTCTCTTCCTTTCTTTCTTTCTCTCTCTCTCTCTCTCTTATTCTCTCTCCCTCTTCTCTCTCTCTCTTCCTTTCTTTCTTTCTCTGTCTCTCTCCCCCTCACTTATTCTCTCTCTCTCTCTCTCTCTCTCGTTCTCTCTTATTTCTTTCTCTCTCTCTCTCTCTCTATTTGTCTTTCTCTCTTTCTCTTCCTCTTTGCTCAGATTCCGTGCTGAACTGAAGGAGGTTGGTGACATCATCGAAAAGAGAAACGAGACTAGAGAGGAGAAATACTTGTGGCTCCATCCAAGAGAAGTGCCCAACTCCATCTCAATCTAAGGAAGCATCACAAAAATAATAGTATACAAATATATACTGTTATTAAAGGTTCTGGTTAAAACTATGGGCCCGATGTGCCTGCAAATAGTATTTTTGCAGGCACAGAGGGACCATAGTTGTAATCCAGAACCTTGAATGAACACAGTATATATTTGTTTTATATACTGGATTTTTATATAATGGATTTCAAACTTACCACTTGATGATACTTGGTGTCACCATAACACTTGAACAGTCAAACTCTCAGAAAGAGGCAAAAGTTCATCTCGCAGAGTTCATCGCACATAGTTCATCGCTCGCTATTCCGGGTATCTGGGAAGAGCGCCATCTAGTGTTTAAATTAGGACAATCTGTAAATAGTCTTTAGATACTGTTTACGGATCCGTAAATAGTTCTTCGATACTAAGATAGTTGGTTTATTTTTAATCATGTGACATTCATTAAACCAATCAATGAACAGAGATAAATGTATCTAGTAAATAATTACCTGTACTAAAATCTTGTGCTAGTCCATCAATTTGTATCTGCGCTTCATTGCATAATTTTTTTCTGCAACGAAAAAGCTCCAACAAAAGTTCGCTACCACAATTTTTCACAGATTTTATTTCTATGGCCATAATTTTTATGCATTGGAGCCTTTGGGTGCCTTTTATGAAGCTATTCATAGATCTACGCATGACTATCATTACTTTAATTATCATTATTATTATCATTATTATAATTACTGTTATCATTTTTATTATCACTTCAACAACATCCCCATGTATAGGGATCAGAGGTACATAACCATCGAATGCACATGTGAATCATATGATGTTATTTTTTTCATCCTTATTTAATTTGATTATTCTTTATTTCTTAATACGACTATAATTATTTTCTTTAGTGTAACATCAAGCCGGGATGTGCGTATCAAGCCTTGCTTGTTCCAGCACACCCCTCTATTTCGAATTCATAATCTGCTTTGTCGTTTAATGTAAATATCTGCCGGCATGCGATTTTTCTTTGTAATTTTGTTTCAATTTATATTTGCTTGATATTGTTCATATTTACTTTTTTTGCAATGTTGTATGTTTTTTAAATGGAAAATAAATAAATCAAATCAAATCAAATGTACACCTGCAATACCAATGTATTTCACGAAAGATTGAATTAAATTTGAAATCAATAAATTTGATTTAAATCTAAAAACCCTATTTGATTTTACGTGCACAATTGTCACCTAAATCGTAGAAAGTTTGAAAACATGGAGGTCTGGGTTATGTAAGGAATTGCATTGCTTAACACTGCAATAGTACTACACTGCAGTAGTATTTAACCAAACAAAATTTGACTGAGGCGTCGTGTCGTGCGCCTGAAATCAAGCTGTTCGGGACAGTCATAGACTTGGGTTAGTTCCTGCCTGTGGGTTCGAAGCCTGGTCGCATACCGTCTTTTGGATGGAGACGTTAAGATGGCGATCCTCTTTCTCTCTTCTTCTTCTGGCGTAAATATTCAGAATTGAATGATACACGCCTCTAAACTACATCCTTTCCTTTTTTTAGTGTATGCATCACTGTTGGGGGATGTTGATAACGTTAGCTCCATTTCACAAGGGAGTGTTGCTATAAAGTTGCAATTTATTGCAAATCAACTGCAAATCAGTTGCAAATTGGAACTCGCATTTCCATGAATTTTGAATTTGAATTGAATTAAATTAATTCATTTCCTTTTTCATATACATAATCAATACAAAATAATATCACAAGCTTTTAACAAGATGCGCATGAGACAATGATTTTGATTGGCCAGTTCCAATGAACTGCGACTTTCTAGCAACATACCCTATGAGTGGTTGAGTATTGCGGCCTTGTAGCACAAATCATAATGCCCCAGTCACATAGGGCCCCGGAAGCAACACGATTCAACACGATTCTGAGGCAGTTAACCGTGAATTAACAAAGAATCGGGGTGAATCGTGTTGCTCCGGGGTCCTATATGACCAGGGCTTAAACTAAGCAGGAATTTCATTTTATTCTGTATCTATCTACTCTGTAGTGTTTATTCATACATATCATTCCTAATGTTAATTCATAGATATATAAAAAATGAAGTACGATAAATTGTGCATATCCCATATTCAGTGTTCTTTAGAGGGAGTGAGCTATTCTTTAATAAATTTAGAACTGAACTCCAACATAGTTTTTATTTTTTTGTTTGCATCTCCATCAATAGATTCATAAGATTACAATAATGATACATCACAATGATATTTCTGAATAAGAATAGGAGCTCGAGAGCCAAGAATTTAATCACCACATTAACGGGAGCGTCGTGGTGTAGTGGTTCGGACTCTCGCCTCTTAACTAGAGGGTCGATGGTTCGAATCTCTCCCAGGGCGTTAAATTCCTTCAGCAAGAAATTTACCCATAGTGTGCTGCACTCAACCCAGGTGAGGTAAATGGGTACCTGGTAGGAATATTTATTCCTTGAAACGCCAAGTGCGCTAATGAAGTGGCTGCCGGGCTAAAGCCAGGGTAATGATGCTGCAAGTGTAGAACTCTTAGATAATTCTCATGAAGAGTTGGTAAGCGCTATATAAAAGCCGTTCATTATTATTGATGTGTGAATCTTTCCCACACGAGCATACATGAAATCCGGGTTTTAGCTTATCCCAGATTGACCTCAAATCAAATCCGTGTAGGACCGCAAATTATTGACCACTCCCATCCAAGTTATTGTTTTTTTTTCAGATCATATTCCACGTAAAGCCCCGGTCACATAGGACCCCGGAAGCAACACGATTCACCCCTACCATTTGTTCTGAAGCAGTTAACTGTGAATTAACAAAGAGTCGGGGTGAATCGTGTTGCTTCCGGGGTCCTATGTGACCTGGGCTTTACACTGTCCACTGCATTCATTTTTTTATTAGAGTTTTATTCACCCTTTTAAAATTAATTGTAGGTTATTGTTTGTTTATTAATCTTTAAACGCCTTGTTTACTTTAAGAGAAATTGAAAATAAAATAAAAACATAAACAATTATATAGCAAATAATAAAGTGTTTAATCATAGATGCTATAAAAAAAATAAATAAAAGAATTGGTAATACCAACCAGCATTTTATCAGTCAATTGACAAATTGAAAGCGATGAAATCTGCTCTTTTGAGAGATTTGTACTTCGAATATATCTTTTAATTTCCATGGTTAAAAGTTGGGCCTAAAATGACCAAACACTGCGCAAATTGCCCACGTTAATATGAATTTACACTTGAACAAACAATGTCGACTATTATTGCCCAGTGTACTAACATCCGAACAGTATACCATAAATTGTATTTCAACACCTTCTTCGTTCTTACAATCAATTTATAACAAAAGGGGGAAAAAAACAAAGTTTTAACGTATGAAACTACAGGTAAAACAAATTTAAAAACCGAAACCAAATTTTCAGAAAGATTATTGACCCGAACAAGCGGACATCCTAATGGAAACCTGCTTCAATTTGGCCGAGAAAGTTCAAAGAAAAATAGAAAACAGTATCCTAAACTTTTTTATTTCTTTGGATGTATCAAAACTTCTTCATGCAATTAAAATGTCGTTAGCGCAAAATGCATCTGTTGTGCTTTCGGTGTAAACACCTTTTTATGACTTTCATAAACACCTCTCGGCCACAGGAGTTCAAATACTAAATAAACGTATTATTCATAACGAGTATCATAAATCAATGCCAATTTTCGCGAGATTCTAAACTAATTTAGTTATCTATCCTCAATTTCAGGGGCAAATTGCACGAAATGGTCTTAGCTATTATATGCTCTTTATGCTTAGAAGTTCAACTTTTGGGGCCGTCTGTATAACAAGAAGATGACAGCTATGACCAGGGCCCCGTAACATAAAGGTTTGCGATTAATTGCTAATCTGATAGTGATTGATATCAATCGCAAGTCTATGGCAAATCATGTACTGAAGTTTGCAATTGATCGCAAAATCAAATAGCGATTGATCGCAAACCTTTATGTTACGGGGCCCCGGTGAAAATTTCGTGCAATTACTTAGCCCCTACTTCCAATACAATGAAAACTGAAACTGAACTGAACTGAAGTGAGCAATCCTAGCTTGGGTCATTTACAGGATAACTATAACTTTACATATTGGACGGTTTACCTCTGTCTCCATAGAAGTATTTTCTGTTTGATATTGTTGCAATTTCGGTGAATTCTCATTTCTTATTTGGAATTTAAAGTGACAATCTGAGTAAGTTTCAAATGGCATTATTGTATATGCCCCGGTCACATAGGACCCCGGAAGCAACACGATTCACCCCGACTCGTTGTTCTGAGGCAGTTAACTGTAANCATATTAAAATGAATACTCAATAACTATAGTTATAGCAAAATTCACCTTAAGAGGGCGCCAGACAGAAAATATAAAAAAAAAAGAAGATTTTTCTGTCATACCTTCATAATTTTTACTTGTTATGCACAAAATATATATCAGCAAACCTACAGAGCTTGGGGAAAAAGAGAAGTCTGCTTTAAGGACAATTTGAAATATTAGAAAATGTTAGATTGATGATTAGTAATGATCTTTTTGAAAAAAAATAAATAAAAGGGAAAACAAAGCGAATCAATATTTTTGTAAATGTTGGAAGAGCATTGCAAAGATGAATAATACTCCAAAACTTATTGAACTCACTTTTGTCAAATTTTAAAATGAAATACCTACAGCGAAAAAAAAAAATAATCGCTGCTCCCGCATTAAAAATGTAAGAGAGATGAGCGATTGTGAATAGGCATATTTTGCCCTTTGGTCATTGTAGTGTTACCCAAGTCACTCATCGGCACTGTCACATGATTTACCCTCAATCACATATTAAACAAGAAAAAAACTAATACCAAAGGAAAAAAACTCTGCGTCCTGCATCTACAAGCAGACTGGTTTGCAAATCCATGTATAACTGCCATACAGTCATCTCCTAACGCTTCTGGCATTGTTGTTCACTTTTTATCTTACAGTATATATTGTGTTAATGTTCTTCCCCAGAAATTTTTGGGGAAAATCCTTGAACATTTTGAATATATACGAGAAAGAGGTTGAAGGGGAAAATTTCATTAGTTTTGTTAATCGAAGGTAAAATTGTCCTTAAAAAATACACGTATCATTTTGTTATGTTTAATGGGATTCTGGCAGTTTACATTGCGATATTTTTATTCAAATCAAAATTTCCATTGATTACATCCAACTTTGCTTTTGGAGACAAAAGTTCAAATTGTAAAAATATCAAAAATGCCGCCTCTTTGCTTTTATTCCTATTTTCAGGCAGTTTGTGACATTATCACTAACGGTTATTCCAACACCGGAATAAGGCATTAGCAGAAAATTTTACAGATTCAATGAAAAACAATGGTTAAGACATGAAATATAACATCGTTTGAAATGCATTACGCAGGCATTCAACTGAATGAAATCCGTTTTAGATTTTAAGATTTAATTTCAAGATGAGGAATGTACACACACGAAAAACTTGTAACACTAAGGAGGGGAGGGCAATTTGATGGTTCAAAGTCGTATCCCTAAGATGGGATGAAATTTTGTACCCCCGTGCACTAAATTCTACACGAAGGGAACCCATTTGCACAGGAATGCCAGAATTGTACTCTTTATATATTGATTGATTTATTAATTTTTTCATTCATTCATTCAATATGGTTGATTAAAATGTTTTCATCGCAGCCGGAATGATCGATTTAGCAAAAGTGTAAAAACTCTCAGGGTACAATGTTTGACCCGAGGTGCCAATAATGCTGTCTGGGGTACAGCTTTTAACGCTACAGGTTTCATTGTGTGTTGCGTCTATTCAGGCTTGGGGGCACAACTTTTTACCATAAAATTTCGACGCGAGTCAAATCAGCTACACCACAATACTGTATAATATTTTACCTTCGATTTAAACTGCTAATGATTTTTCTCCTTCAACCCCTTTCTCCTACATAGTCAAAATGTTAAAGGATTTTTCCAAATATCTGGGGAAGAACATTAACGCAGTATACTGTAAGATAAAAAGTGAACAACACTGCCGAGAAGCGTAAGGAGATGCCTGTATGACAGTTATAAATGGAGTTGCAAACCAGTCTGCTTGTAGATGCAGGACGCAGTTTTTTCTTTGTTTGATATTAGTTTTGGTGTTTTTTAATATGTGATTGAGGGTAATTCATGTGACAGTGCCGATGAGGGAGGTGGGTAACACTAACATTAACATTACCAATGGGCAAAATATGCCTCCTAACAATCGTCCATCTCTCTTACATTTTTAATCCGATGCAGCCATAAATTAAAAAAAAAATCAAGTAGGTATTCGATTTGCAAATTTGACAAAAGTGAGTTCAATGAGTTTTGACATATTATTCATCTTTGCCATATTTTTCCAACATTGACAAAAATATTGATTCGTTTTGTTTTCCCTTTTATTTTTTTTTCAAAGAGATTATTACTAATCATCAATCTAACATTTTATAATATTCCAAAGTGTCATTAAAGCAGTCTTCCCACTTTCTCCAAGCTCTGTAGGTTTGCTAAAATATATTTTGTGCATAAAAAGTAAAAATTCTGAGGGAATATGACAGAAAAATATATATTTTTTATTTTCTGTTTGGCGCCCTCTTAAGGTGAATTTTGCTATAACTATAGTTATTGAGTATTCATTTTAATATTTATGCATATAGATGCATGAAATATGTAAAACAGTATTATGAACTCTTTATGAAGATGTTTTATATGTCAAAATAAACACATTGGAGGCTAGTTTCGCTTTTTTAAGACCATATGCAAACACATCCCAAAATTTCAAATTCAGTTATAGGCTATAGCGGCCATTTTGAAAGAAATTGTGAACATTTAGGTTTAAAAAGTTAACCCTGCAGTCATAAATGTTAGTGCATATACCCATTCTTGTTGTGTACCATGAATGAAATGAAAATTCATTTGTAAATTCGATAAAAACTTAGAATATTACCAATGTTCATGTTGATGATGGCAGCCATTTTGAAAATGGCCGCCATTTTTGTTACAGGCCGATACAGAGATGCCCTCACTTCTAAAACTTATCAAATAGACATAATCAACATGCGTGCCAAATTTCATGCTTGTTTCATTAAACCCACAATCATTTCACATATCTCTCTAGCTAACAGCTGTGTTGCTATGTCAATGCAGAGATAGTCTATAGACAAGCATATCTGAAGCCCCAGTTAGAAATTAGCATAACAATCAACACCTAAACCGAATTTGTCTATAGGAAAGAGATCTATTCGCAAGATTTTTTTTTAATGTTTGTACTCTAGACGCCCTTTTCAGTCCACAAATTATCCAAACTACACCGAATACTAAAGGCTCACTCATTTTTAACCTGTTTCATGTATAAAACATATAATATAAAGGTAACTAATAGCCTTTGGTAATATCTGATAAAGAAGACTGTCACTAGAAACGTGGTATTCAGCAAACAATCAAACTACAATACTTGAAATCCAGTTTGCATATACATTACATGTTGCTATGCCGGCCATTCCTCGGATAAGCTGTATGGTTGCCACGAACAACCTTTGTGCATGGAGTATGCATACAATTTCCATCTATTAGAAAACGTGCCTGTTTGGGAGTTTTGCTCTCATTTTCCTTAGATTATCAGTTCATTAGTGCTTACCAATATTCTCAATGTTATTATTGTGTATCAGATTTTGAAACAATCACCATGGGCGGCCATAACAGTAAGGTCCCAAAGACGGGTATAAAACTGGAATACACACTACACGTGAAAACGGGGGACCGTTTTGGCATGGGCACCGATGCGAACGTCACAGTGGGGTTTTACAACAAACACGGCGACCGTTCCCGCGACTTCAACCTCAGCAACCTGTTCAAGAACGACTTTGAGTCGGGCCACACGGATGAATTCCACGTCAAACTGGAAGACGAGGACTTCGGTGATCCATTTTATATTGAGATCTCTCGGGACACCGCTGGGTTCGGTGATGCCTGGTTTTGTGAGTTCGTCAAGGTAAAATTGTTTGTTTATCTATATTCTGTCAAGATTGATTGATTGATTGACTGATTGAGTGATTGAGTGAGTGAGTGAGTGAGTGAGTGATTGAGTGATTGAGTGATTGAGTGATTGAGTGATTGAGTGAGTGATTGATTGAGTGATTGATTGAGTGAGTGATTGAGTGATTGAGTGAGTGATTGAGTTATTGAGTGATTGAGTGATTGAGTGATTGAGTGATTGATTGAGTGATTGATTGATTGAGTGATTGAGTGATTGAGTGATTGATTGAGTGAGTGATTGAGTGATTGATTGAGTGAGTGATTGAGTGATTGAGTGATTGAGTGATTGATTGA
>BQKZ01011049.1:2607-16424 GCA_036244855.1 Temnopleurus reevesii | reverse complement strand
TATTCATCAGTCTGGGTAGAGTAGGGAAGTCGGCTTGTGTGCAAAAAATACTTTTCATGCTCTGGTCACATAGGGCCCGAGAAGCAACACGATTCACCCCGACTCGTTGTTCTGAGGCAGTTAACTGTGAATTAACAAAGGGTCGGGGTGAATCGTGTTGCTTCCGGGGTCCTTTGTGACCAGGGCATAACTGAAGTGATGAAGCTGTAAATGAATTTTGAGTGAATTCCTATCCGACCGACTACACCTATTTTGCAATTTAAAGGCACCTCGAGAGGACTGACATCATTCACACATATGCGTATTCATAGGCGTTTATGGGTAGACACGACAAGAAGAGAGTCAAACACCCCTTTACCTTCTTTAAAACTTCACTCACAAACATTGATCCATAGTCACAAAACGCAATAATATAGCCAACAAATGTTCAGATACATGAAAGTAAAACACACACACACAAGCAATGTCTGCAGAAATACGCAGGAAAGAGACTTGACTAACGATGAATTAGATTAGTTAACTTATCCACATGTTAACGTAAGCCCAGAGTTTCAGCTGTGTCTTTGAGAGCTTAGGCGACGTATTTTACACTTCTTGTATACGCTGGTCATCAGATAGACGTGAACACATATTACGGTGATCATGTTGTTTTTCTTTTTAATAAGAGAATATGCTTGTCTGACGTTGAATTTGACTTGAGCTCAATGTGAATGTTAACTTGACTGAGTTTTAACATTTCTTTTATGACGATTAGACGTTTTGCTCATCATATTATGCAGCTGGAAATGAATATCAAGTGAATTTCTATCCGGCCAGCTAAACCTAGTACAAGAAATTAAAAGTCCGCTCGCGTTTGTAGAAAAAATACGCAGGGGAGATGCTTGTCTGACATTAAATTTGTTTAGCTTGATTTCAACGCGAATGTATGACCGAGTTTTAACATTGCATATATGACGATCATGCGTGATGATGATATAAGTCTCAAGTTCAATCTCCCCAAGGAGGAGCTATCATATTCCTTAAATCATCTTGTCTACCCTAAACTCTTGCATCCTTCAGACGTTTTGCTCACGATGTTATGCAGATGGGAATGAATTTCAAGTGAACTTCTATCCGGCCAGCTAAACCTACTTTAATGTTAAAGATGTCTCGAGGCATCATATAGAATTATATCACATATTCATAAATGTATTTGATAGGGTCTCTTTTAGACAAGTAATAGAGGGACCAAGTAAGAATGAAAAAGTACAAGAAATTAAAAATATGCTTGCGTTTGTAGAAAAAATACGCAAGGAAGATCTCAACGCGAATGTTTGACCGAGTTTTAACATTTCATTTATGACGATCATGCGTGATGATGATATAAGTCTCAAGTTCAATATCCCCCAAGGAGGAGCTATCATCTTCCTTATATCATCTTGTCTACCCTAAACTTTTACATATTTCAGACGTTTTTGCTCACGATATTCATGATATCATGCAGCTGGAAATGAATTTCAAGTGAATTTCTATCCGGCCAGCTAAATCGACTTTAATGTTAAAAATGTCTCGAGGCATCATATAGAATTATATCACATATTCATAAATGTATTTGATAGGGCCTCTTTTGGACAAGTAATAGAGGGACCGAGGTAGAAATGAAAAAGTGCATGAAATTGAAAATATGCCCCAAATTTGTTGTAAAAAAACGCACACAAGGAAGATGCATGTCTTACGCTAAATTCATTTTGGCTTCAGCTCGACATACACAAATATTTGACCGAGTCTTGATATTTTTTTCTGACAATCATGAGTGATGATGATATAGGTCTCAAGTTCAATCTCCCCAAGGAGGAGGTGTCATCTTCCTTATATAATTTTGTCTACCCTGAACTGTTACCTCCTTCAGACGATTTGCTCACGATATTGTGCAGCTGGAAATAAATTTCAAGTGAATTTCTATCCGCTCAGCTAAACCATTATGTTAAAGATGTCTCGAGGCATCATATCACATATTGTATGTCATAGGTTCTTATAGCAAGACACGACATGGAAAGAGACATGCAAAATTAAAAGTGCAAGGAATTAGAAATACGCTAGCCTAAAGGGAAGAGGCATGTCTGACGTTGAATTATTTTGACTTTAGCTCGACATACGCGAATATTTGACCGATTCTTTACATGTTCTTTCTTAAAGCGATCATAAGTGGTGACGATATAAGTCTCAAGTTCAATTTCCTGTTTCGAGGACATATCATCTTCCTAATAGCAGTCTTGTCTGCCTCTGAGATATTACATCCTTCAGACCTTTTTTGCTCACGAATTTATGTAGAACTGAATATTGAGTGAATTTCCATCTGTGCGACTAAACTGATCCAACAGACGTTTGTCTGACGTTGAGTTCGTTTGGATTGAGCTCAAATTGCACGGATGTTTGACCGAGTCTTGACATTTCTGGTATAACGATCATGAGTGATGACGATATAGAAGTATGAAGTTCATACTCCTGTTTCGAGGACTTATCAGCTTCCTTATTTCATTCTTGTCTGCCACTGACATATCACATCCTTGGAACTTCTTCGCTCACGAATTTCTATCCATCAATGTCCGTTCGACTAAACAAAATTTACTGCTAAAGGTATCTCCGACTAAACACATCATTGAAGGTGGTGTATATGAAAATTGGAAATTGATTAATTTAAGCTCCATCGACATATGCAGTCAACATTCTGTTCAGATTGGATTGTTATATATAGTGTGTGATAGACACGTAAGGAATGGAAATCTAATTGAAAAATACAAGAAAGTGATTTAACAAAAGGTCCCTGAGCGATGTCTCACAAAGTTACGAAAGACTTTATGCATGCACGAGTTATATCAGTTATTGTGTTGAACGATCAAAAATCTTATGCGTATAAAACTTATGAACGTACTCGAGTCTTTCTTAAAGTCGTTCGTATAGAACAGGTTGGTGAAACATCGCATATTGTATAAAAGCACTGAAAATACGCTTGGCTTATCTTACTTGAATTATTTCGTTTGGCTTTCGCTCAACATGCACGAATATTTGGACTGAGTTCTAACATAGCTTTTATGACGATCCTGAGGGATGACAATAAAAGTCTCAACTTAAATATTCTGTCTCGAGGACTTATCATCTTCTTTATTTCATTCTTGTCTGCCCCTAAAATATCACATACTTGGGAAAAATAAAAGAAATTTACAAAAAAAAAGGTTCATGGGCGGTGTCTCACAAAGTTACGAAAGACTTTATCAGACTGGCATCACTTCTTGTGCTGAACGGTCGAGAATCTTATGCGTATTACACTCATTAACGTCTTTCAGTCTTTCTTAAAGTCATTTGTTTTTACTTTAAGAAAGACTTGGTGAAACACCGCCTTTGTTCGAGACCCTTACCACCCCCCCCCCCCAAAAAAAAACCCATCACACCCGCTTATCTGACTTGCATTCGGTTTGCTTTCGCTCAACGTACATGAATATTTGACAGAGTCTTCACATTTCTTTCATGGCGATCATGAGTGATGACGATATAAGTCTCAAGTTCACTCTCCTGTTTCAAGAACCTATCATCTTCGTTGTATCATTCTTGTCTGCCCCATCTTCCCCTCATCTTGTGTATCATTCAGACTACTTTACTCGCAAAAGTATGCAGCTACAAATGTATTTCAAGAGACTTTCTCTCCTCGAGACAAAACTGATTCTACAGATGAAAGCATCTCTAGATACTCTCGAGACCTCAAAAAGAATGATACACGGCAAAAAATGGTATGCAAAAAATGAACAACCCAACTGTTGGACTTTGTTTTCTTCATGTGTTGGACAAACATTTATCATGTTTATGCTCCACAATTAATCCATTTTGACCCCACGCAACAAATGAGCAATATCTTGCCCAACAACTGGGCATATCTTGCTTGTGAGACCAGCGTCCACCAAGCATTGCTTCTCGTTGGTTCAAAATTTAACCTTGTATTTGTTCTCTTTCAATTACTTACTCAGTTAAAAATGTTTGACGCATTTATGTATTATTGTATTGAATGAAAACAAGGAAAGTAATAAACCGAATCTTGAGTTAAAGCGGTTGACAATTCACTCAATGCTTTGGTCAAACTTGCCCAACAATTGAGAAAATAATGTCCTAGGCAAAACTGTTTGTTTGGTTGACTTTTGCCCAACACTCTTTTGTAGTGTAGCACATACTCAGACATGGATTGGGTAGCTACGAAGTGAAAATGCGTATACAGGAGATTGATAAAATGCTTCTTTACCATTCCTTGTCTTAAGTGGTATGGGACATGGTTAATACTTCACATATGCTGGGGAATGTAAATGATGTATTTTAGCCAACTTGTGGACGACTTCGTGACAACTAGAGCGCAAATCTGCACTGTTGGACAAATATTGTCCTTGGGGACATACCTGCTCAGACAATGTAGGATATACCGACTACATACTTGGGGAAAACCCAAGTGAGAACATGCACGAACCCTCAAGAAAACGGTTGCCATGTGTTTCATTACTAATTTGTCTATTAATTGCTTCTTATTTGAAGAAATACGTAACTACGGGGGCCTCTGCTTGAACACGTAGAAAACCCGACATTGCGTCAAGTACAATGGCCACTAAAATCCATTTTTATTTCAACGGCATTTATTTCAATTGAATTGCTAAGACTGGTTCGTGCAACCACTCCTCTCTAGTAGGCCGGTTCATATCAATCATGTACATAAAAATACCCACAGTACCAGTCCTTTTCCGATATTATACGGATTACTAGTTACTAGTTACGGATAAGTAAATAGATGTCTTGTTCACGATTGAAACACGGAACCTAAAACCGATTTAGGCTCCATGTACTGCTTCTTTGAATGAATGCGCTTTTTAAAACACTTTATTATTTGCTTATACATATGAGCTATAGTCTTATAGTAATAGTCGTCTTGTGATTTATCATGAGACACATTTAAATTTTAACATTCAATATTTCACAAACTAAACATCTTTCTAATTCAATTTTATATCCAGGGGAGTAGATTTTGCGTATACTACATAGTAAAAAATCTTTTTCTATCACCTCAGATACGAATGCAAGACAAGTTATATAGAATCCTTTATCAATCCTCACGATGAGGAATGCTGTTTTTTTTATTTTTTTTTAGGGGGAAGAATCACATTTCCTATCCATTTCTGCGGGCTCGGATATCAGATATTGTTTTCTCTTAAAGGAATGACTTAACCTGAAGATTCTACTGACCTTCTATCCCCGATTGTCACATTCATGTAAGAAAGTGAAGGTTTTGAGTATTGATTTAATTTGCAACGTTCAGAATAGAATTTGCATTTAAAACCTCAGGGAATTGTGGGTTTAGAGGTGGAAAACACTTGGAAAGAACACAAACATTCCTATTTCTATTTGATCACTTCCCGCAACCATTTCGTTGTACCCCACTTTCTTTTCATGTCATCCATAATCACTTTAAGTTCCTATATTTCCCTCCCTCACCTCCCTTCTCGATCTATTTCTTGATTCTCTTTTCCGTTTTTCTCTCTGTCCCAAATAGCTCCATCGTCTATTCTCTTTTTCCGTCCTATCCTCTCCCCTCTCTGACCATGCTGAATATCCCTCCGCTGTCTTCTCATGCCCACTCCACTTTCTCTCTCTCTCTCTCTCTCTCTCTCTCTCTCTCTCTCTCTCTCCCCCTCTCCCTCCCTCAGGAATGTTCCGGTCCTTGAGACCTTGAGATGAAGGAGCCCTTGACCTATCATTTTCAGTAGAATACCGGTGATCATGTGAACAATTAGATGCACTATTATCTAGGGCGTATTCTGATAAGAGAAGAATCGAGTGCCGTAAAACACAGTCATTGGGAACTCACATGATTTTTTTTGTATAGCAACGTTGTCGGGGATGAAACAACGGTTGTGGTTTTATCAACCAATTGAACACAAATATTGCATTTTATTGATCATACTTCAACATTAGATTAAGTGCATACTTGTAGTCTCGAGTGTGAGTGCTATGCATTGGAAAGTTTAGGACGTGAGAGAATATCAAACTTCAAAAGTAAGTCTTGTGAATTTGATTCGTTCATGTACTTCCGAAACTTGGAATGTTATATGCTAATTATAGGGTGATGTTAAATTGTCATTATATGACACTTTTGAAATTCAGATTAGCAATAAATCACTGAAACCTCAGTCACACATGAGAGTTATTAATGTCTACGAGTCAATTCAATGTATCAATGGTCTCGATGGACAGACATCAGCAAGAACCATACTTGCCTAACAATGAATTTGATCCTCTTGCGCTAGACACACAACTAGCATATGGTTTTCTATGGCGGCCAGTGTGTTTTTAGGCAAGAGAGGGATCCAGCGAAATGAATTCATGCACAGATAGCGCCGAAATCGAAGAAGATTTTATTCTATTAGTCTAATTTCTACGAGCCCTTAGGAATATACTTTGAAATAAAAAGAAGAAACATTCTTCTATGTCGTGTTTCCAAAAACTGGGTCATCTCCAAATTAATTTCTACGATGGCGTCTAGGCTAGTTGAGTTGGAAAAAGCGGGAAGTGATAGGGGCGGGAAAACAGACCCCTATCGATTTCTCGGTTATCGAACCCTCCCAATAGATCGCACCTCAAATAGACGCAGTGAAATGCGAGACGCCAATAAGAAACGAGATAAAACGGATAAAAAAAATCCAGGGAAAACTATACAGGCATTGGAATCAGTAATGCTTATTTTTTGACAGAGATAAATTCGCAGGGCCTCGACCACCCGACAAGATGGATGCGTGTGAAATGCGAAAGTCAAATGTTGTGATAAATATTCATAAAATGAGATTAAATGTTAGAATGCTTTATTGCCTGAAGGGAATTCACTTATTCCATACATAATCAGTATTGATGGTTCGTCTGGCCGTGGGGCATGTCTCGGTAGTATAAGTAGGTACAGAACTGCAAAGACAAGGGTGCTAGTTTAACGTCAAGTCCATTGTATATCCATGATAGTTGCATTGTACATTATTCTTCAATCAATATCAGTTAAAAAGAAATAGGAGTTATTACAAATAAATCAGGATATAATAGATTAAATTACATGAGTATAAAAACTGCATAAGAAAGACTGGCGCCTTTTCATTAAAACAAATGCATCTGTTCTTCCTAGAGGTCCAGATACATATTGTTTGACATCAGAAATGTGCTGAATGAAATTTGGATATTCAAATCATAATTATCATAGGGTAAAAAAGCCCACTTAGATGTAAAAAGCAATGAGTATCATTCCAATCCGATTCGAAGCTAGATTTCAATCGATCAAATTCATTTCTGGCCTGTGACATTTATATTCTGGTTCATATTTTCTTTAGCTGTATACATGATAAAACCCTGAAAACAAACAAAATCGTTTGGTTTATTTTATTTTTAGCGGGCTTCCTGTTTTGAACGTACTGTATAGTGAACCTGATTAACGTAATTGGTCTAGAAGTCTTGATATAGGCTCCTGGCTCTATTCATCAGTCTGGGTAGAGTAGGGAAGTCGGCTTGTGTGCAAAAAATACTTTTCATGCTCTGGTCACATAGGGCCCGAGAAGCAACACGATTCGACACGACTATTTGTTAATTTACAGTTAACTATCTCAGAACAAAGAGTCGTGTTGAATCGTGTTGCTTTCGGGGCCCTATGTGACCAGGGCTTGAGGGATGTTAAGACAGAGGGGAAGAGAGAGAGAGGGAGAGGGGAAGAGGTGGGGAGAGGGAAGGAGAGAGAAAGTAGGAGAGAGACATAGGGAGAAAGAAAGAGAGAAAGAGAGGGGGTAGAAGAGATGGTAAGACGGAGAAAATGATAGAGAGAGGGAGACAGTGGGAAGAGATGAGAAGATTGAGGAGTTAGAAAAGGAGAGAAAATGGAGAAAGAGAGAGAGAGAGAGAGAGAGAGAGGAGGGAAGAGGGATTGAAAGAGTAAGATAAGGAATATATAAAACGAGAGATAGAGGAAGAATGAGAGGGAGAGAGAGGGAGAGGGGAGAGAGAGAGAAGAGAAATATTGGGGAGATGGAAAAAGAGAGAAAGAAGGAGAGAAAGAGAATATTGAGAGAGAGAGAGAGAGAGAGAGACAGACAGACAGAGACAGAGAGAGAGAGAGAGAGAGGGAAGAGGTGGGGAGAGGGAAGGAGAGAGAAAGAAGGAGCGAGACATATGGAGAAAGAGTTAGAGAAAGAGAAAGAGGGGAAAGAGATGGTAAGACGGAGAGAGAGAGAGAGAGAGAGCAAGATCAAATATTGTAAATGGATTGGGAAATGGTATTAATTCAATTGTTAATTGAATTACAGAACTGCTAAATGTCTCTCTACATTCAATTATTTCTGACAGAAACAATTTTTGCTAACTAACACATGGTTTTATAACTCCATTATAATTCAAATATATTGAAAAAAGTGAAACTTCTTGGTATAGCGGTTTTTACCCTTTACCCTCTTTTCCCTGGACGCAAATTCTTGAAGGAATAGTAAAGTTGTTTCTGGTACCGTATGGTGAATAAAAAAGAAAAGAAATTGAATTGAATGGATTTCCAATTTTCTAAATTCAGAAATGATCCTTTCAAGAGCGTGCATAACACTTTTTTCCCTTTACCTCTTCTTAAAATTCCCGATGATAGTCAGATGTCAGATACATTATGTTTTAATTTCCGAGTCCTTCAAAAAGATCGGATGAAGAAAGATAAGATGGCCTTGAAATCATGAAGTTCAACATTTCTCAATTTTCGACAGATTAATCAAAATGAAAACAATAGTCCGACATTCTTAAATGGATTTATTGAAACGTATATCGTACGCCCTCAAGGCTGAAATAAAGATGACAAAAACTACTTGTGTAAAAGCATTCACTATCATTTACTCCCTCACTTTGTTTAGTTTTGAATGAAAACATCGATATAATCTTTTGCGCAGATATAAGTAATCTTAAGATTAGAATCTAGATAGGTAGCGAGCAGGTTGTCATTGATTTTAACAAAATCAAATAACGTTTTTTCTACATTTGTTGAAAGGGAATGTCCCTGATATCTAATCTGTTTTCTCTAACAATCGGTCATATTTTTATTTGTCGCATTCATATGTACAATATCTTGTCATCTTGTTACAAATGATATTGATTTTTACAAAGAAACGTGGTTGGATCTGAAACTCAGAGGAAAGAGCAAAACTCCTTTTTTGTCCTTCCTGCGTCATCCCTGCACAATATATTCTATTGACTTCCATCCAACAAATAAGACCAAAAACAATCATTATTTAGATGTCCACAAATGCTATTTTTGAAAAAAAGCATCGGGTGGTCGGATTTTTTAAAATTTCTTTTCTCTTATTGTAGAATAATTCAAATGAGTCAATAAGAAAATAAGACTTGGAAGGGAGTGAATAGCCAAAGATCATTTGAAAAGGATTTTCAGGTTCCATTACATATGTTTATTCATATTTTTGCTGTGTTTTTTTAATTTTTTAGTGTGAGTGAGCATGGTGAAGAGTATGGAAAGAAATAAAAACAAACTAAAATTGTAAGAAACATATACAGATTTGGCCATCTTCAGAGGGTTGGCCAGGTTGAGGATATTAAAACATTTTTTTTTTGCAGATGAGACACAATTTCCTGACAATCGAACCTGAAATGCAGACGAGACCTACTTTCATGTCATATCATATGGCTTTCTTAATTTCTCTGAGTGGATGTTCCCACTATCACAAGGGGTTTAGTATTTTTCTTTGTTCTTTCTGATTTATGGGTGCAAAACCCAAGATTGGTCATTGATTTTTCCATCTATAATCTTGAATCTACTCATCCACCACCGTCTTCTTGTCTCTATCTGTCTATAAGCATCCTCGAGAGTAGTTCGACCGACTGTTTTCGGTAAATCGAATGAAAATAATTCCACAAAATATTTTGGGCAGAAAGTAATCCATACGCTTTGACAAAGGTTAAGTTGTTGCTTACTTCTCCCGTATTCATGGTATTTGTGATCTTTAAATGTTTCGTATGATGTTCAAAATGCCCCTCCCCCCCAGAAAAAATACTTTTGAACCTTTTATACTTTTCACAGAACGATTCCAAAATCCGAAGCACACTATTAAAACATTGGGAAAAGTTTACCAACATTGGGCAACATACTTTCAACACAACTGTTGATAAGTTTATGACTAATTCACTGTTGAATTTTGCAATTCCGCCAGCGGTTGGACATAATTTTGATGAAAAGTTGTGTGGACAATACGCCCGATATTGGATAAACTTGTATCTAACTTTTGAAATAGTGCATATAACTTTAAGGATCTTTTTTGATGGATTCAGATACGGAATAAAATGTCCTAAAATGTACAATTCTTTTTTTTTTTGAAGAATGTATCTTCAACAATAATTCATAGCTGTAAAGTCATAAACTTCTATAAAGGCCGACTCACACCTTTGCGCTTTTAGCGTGCATCGGCCTAGCGGTTTTTTTTTTTGTTGAAAATTAACAACGCTCCCTGGACGCACAAAGACGTAGGTCATACAGTGGACTGCTCCTTTAGCGCAAGCCGAACGTCATTCTACCGTCTGATCAGCGTATACTGTGCGCTAGGGGAGCGTTTATGATTTAAAACTAATGCCTGCATGGGCCGACTCAGGATAAAAATACAAAGGCGTGAATCGACCTTTAAAAAAGAAAAAAAAATAAGAAAAAGTGAATCCATGAATATACCGTTGAAGATTGATTGAAATACCGTCTACACAATGCCGGTTAAATATTACAAAGTTCTGTGTATTTCGTCATCAACTAGAAATATAAACATCAGAAAAATATCGCAATCGGTAGTATGCTGCCTAGTATTGGTTATAATAATAAATAATAATACATAACATTTATTAGGCGCTTAATACGGATGTTTCTAAGCGCACAGTATTCTGATTACGGAAAGATTATTAACCGGTAAATTACGTGAAGAAAAAGAAGATGAATAATACACAGGTAACATAATAATTAACAAAACAAAATATCAAAAACAGAGGCGATCAATCATGTCAATTAAATCAATGTAAATATAGTGTGCACCTCCACTGACCGACCCACAACAACATGAGCAAAGATTTGAATTGAGATACAGAGGGGGCACGATGAATAGATACGGGCAGTTTGTTCCAGAGAGTGGGGGCGATATCTACCGCATTGTTTTGAGTGTAACCTATACTGTCTGCAAAGATGCTATCATTGTCTTGGAGCAAAATCAAATGGCGTCTGAAGATCAATGCTTCAAGGGTTTGACTCTATTCCAAATCCAACTGCCCATATTTCTAATCCTATAGGCCAACTGGAACAAAGTGACTGATGTATCAAGGATACAATTCCTTAAATCTTAAAGGCATTGTGGAACATTGTTTTCATTTTAAGAATGTCTCAACTGCAGATCCTATGTGTTGTCTGAAAAGTTGACAGTGTATATAAACAAAGTTGAGAGAATATTAGGCTTCAAAAATAAAGTTTAGTGCTTCCAACTATCGAAAATGAAAAATTCTGCCTCCATAGGCGCACTCTACTTGAATTATGCGTCATGCATGACGCTTAATTCCATCTTCATAAATATCTTGATGGTGCATGAGTAAACATTCTCTATTTTTGCATCCTCTGTTGATTTTCCATATTGATGAATACAATTTGATTGGCAGAGAGCTTGACTTGAGAATGTTTAAGATTCTCTCCCCCTCACCCACACACGTAACACAGTCACTCTCTCTCTCTCTCTCTCTCTCTCTCTCTCTCTCTCTCTCTCTCTCTCTTTCTCTCTCTCTCTCTCTCTAACTATTTCTCAAGTTCTTATTTCATTTTCTAGGTCTAACTGGGTTCTTTTCTGAACGCTGTTGATAAAAACTGACTTCTTTCTTCGTAACGTAATTACCAATTCATCCAGATTCGTTCATTTCGATTTTCACGGCCCCATCGGTATGTTTCTTTGATCTCGATCTTTCTCCCCCTCTCTCTCCCCCCTCTCTCTCTGTATGTCTGTCTGTCTCTCACTATGTAACACACACACACACATACACGTACACACACTCACACACATGTACCCTCATTTTCTTCATCATCAATCTCCATCGATAGAAATAGGTATTATTCCTCGTCTTTTCAGTACTACTATATTCTTTCCACTTCTATTATTGAGTCCCATTCCCTTCCTCTCTCTCTCTCTCTCGCTTTCTTTCTCTGTTATATATCTCTCTCACTCTCTCTCTGTCTCCGTCTTTCTGTCTATCTGACTCTGTCTCTCTCTCTCTCTCACACACACACACACACTCTCTCAATCTCTCTCGATCTCTTCCTCTCACTCTTCTTCTCCCTATAAATCATTTTCTCGTTTTCTCGGTCTGCCAGTCTCCTTTCCCAAATACTGTTGATGAAAACTGATTTCCCTTCTTCGTGACGTAATTACCAATTCATCCAGATTCCTCCATTTCGATGTTGATGGCCTCATTGGCATGTTTCTTTCCCTCTCCTCTCCCCCTCTCTCTCTTTCTCCCACACACATACACCCTCATTTTCTTCATCATTAATCTCCATCGATAGAAATAGGCATTATTCTTCGTCTTTTCATTACTACTATCTTCTCCTTCCCACTTCTAACATTGAGTCCCATCCCCCTCTCTCTCTGTCGCTCTCTTTCTCTGTTTCTGTCTGTCTGTCTGTCTGTCTCTCTCTCTCTCTCTCTCTCTCTCTCTCTCTCTCTATCTTTCACTCTCAATCTCTCTCGATCTCCCTCTCTCCCTCTTCCTCTCCCTATACTAGTTCTTTTCTCGTTTTCTCGGCCTGTCTTCAATCTCCTTTCCCAAACACTGTTGATGAAAACAGACTTCCCTCTTCGTGACGTAATTACCAATTTCACCAGATTCCCCCAATTCCATGTTCACGGCCCCATCGGAATGTTAACCCCCCCCCCCCCCCTTCTCTCTCACATCACATATACCAAAAAAATACACTCACGCACATTCTGTTCAGACTTTTATTCTAAGAATATAAATTTTGATGAAAATAGACTCTCTTATTCGCTTCACCATATACTAATTTCTCTTGCCCCAGACGGTAAGAAAAGGTTACACAAAGGGAGCCAACCTTCTCGAAAAGGTGCAATCTGCGGCCGAACTCGAGGTGCAATATTGTACCCTTTTGATATACACGCTCAGCAAAGGGTACATAGAAGGGGCAATGTTGTACTTCTCGATTAACACCCTCAATCGAACACTATGTGATAGAATTTTCATGGTTATGTTCATGGTTATGCACTCTACCCAGGTGTGCTTGGGGACCGGTAGGAGACAGCAGCACATTATCTGATATGATGTGAGCGCCTTTTTGGCTGCCTAGATGCTAAGGCTTGAATTGCCATCCAGTGACCGGGTAATAATATCGGAAGCGCTTTGACCGAAAAGGCGCTATATAAATCCGCAATATCATTATTATATTATTATTATTGTTCCAATCGGCTGAGTACTCCGCATAATGCAAAATCTTACCTTTTCTTGTTCGATTTTTCACCCCAAAAGGTGCAATATTGCACCCAAAATGGTAACCCCGGTGATGCATTTATTTGCACCTTTAGGTCCCAGTATTGTATTAATTTCAAATTCAATCACATAGAAGCCCTGATGCAACACGATTCGGCACGATTCTTTCTTCATTTCAGAGCTAAACTGCCGCCGAATAAAGAGTCGTATTGAAACGTGTTCAGTCGGGGCTTCTAGCTATGTGAATGAGACTTCATTCTTGAGTGTGCACCCCACTCCCCCACCCC
>BQKZ01011044.1:7870-17938 GCA_036244855.1 Temnopleurus reevesii | reverse complement strand
GAAATGTTCTTCCATCACTCGTTTTCTTGCAGTTCTTGCTTGAACTTTAAAATGTTTGTCTGAATGTCCTTCCGTTATCGTGGACTTGCCCTGAAAGAAAGAGAGATAATAATATAAAGACAAGTTTAAATCTAGCTAACACAAATAATGAAATAGTGACTAAATTGATTACTGGTTTATATTTTATACATTTATTATCATACTCCAGTATATTTTGTCAAAAATAGACAGATAAGTTGTCTTGTTACACATATACATGTACATAAAGACTGATATGGTAAACTAATATCGGTTACTCATTTTACAATGCTGTACAATATCATGACAACTACAAAGCCATTCCTTTCACGAAACCAATATCGTAAAGGAAAAAATAAGATCTATTAAAAGCGAGAAAGCCAGCTTACTCGATAATGGCGGTTTGTCAATATATTAATGATATCCTCTGCAGATATTGAATTAAATTTTGAAAATCACAATTTTCAAATTAAAATTATATTATTCAAGGCCTCTGCACGATGAGAAATTGATGAATTTTAGGTCAATTAGTCCATCAATTTTTGATCGCCAAAAAGCCTAAGCGTACAAACCCCATTGATTACTTTACCGTGTACCATATCAAAAGTATACTGTTAACAATTCTGGAGGATTGGAGCTGACCCGATAGCAGTACATTTACCAGAAACTATCTGTACAAATACAAACTGGCCATTATTGTACTTTATAAATAAAATATAAATGAAAATAATATGTATGTCAATTGTTAAAATTGTTAAAAATGCAAATTGTTGCATGAAACATAACGTTAAAATCGTAAGTGGAAATGCCCAGAGTTTTAATCAAATGCGATCTGTATTTTACACGGGCGATGCTGCTGCTATCAAGTTCTGTGATTTAAATTACTTTTTAGAGTGTAAAACATGTACGAGCCAACTGAAAAAAAAGATAAAAGAGAATGTAATTGTTACGCACACTCGTGTCTTAGAAGTTTTCGTCCTGTACAGTCTTTCTTGCCTCAAGAAATAAGGAGGTACGGATAGTGACACAACGACACATCTCCATTCCGGCAAAAATAAGGTTTTGATCTAGGAAAATGTGACCTTTATTGTTGTAATTACAATGAGGTCAAATGTTTCTTATCATGAAAAGGAACAATACATGCAATCACGGCGCTTTCTAATATTATTACCCTGGCTTTCGCCCAGCGTACACCAGGGCACATGGCATTTCAAGGAATAAACATTCCTGCTAGGTACGCATTCACCTCATCTTGGTAGAGTGCAGAACAATGTACATTATTTTTTTGCTGAAGGAAATTAACGCTGTTGGTGGAATTCGAACCTACGACCCTCTGGTTGCAAGGCGAGAGCCATAACCACTGCACCACGGCGCCTCCACATTAAGTTCAAAGTGTTCATCTTCATATTACCCGGAGCAGTGTGTAGATCTACCACGGTCTTTGAAAGCATGTTTATATAAAAAAAAAATTACCAAATTGTACTCGAGTCTCACTGTCACTTCCTTTAGGTAATCCACGAAAGAGCTAGTTTCCACCTAAAATATGATGCAAATACGTATATTGGCGATAAATATTTCACCCAAAGCTTGTTGTATTTGAGAATATAAAATATTCAAAGTTACGTGTTATGAATAATTGATACGACTATAATAGACTTATTAAAAACTTACACTGTAATTGCGTGGTGTAGCGCGCTTGTGACTGTCACCTTTCAACCAGATCGTCGCGGTTCAAATCACAACCACGACATTAACTTCTATCCTTCAGCAAGAAATTCATGGACGATATTCTGGGGCCAATTCCACAAAATGGCCTTAGTTACCCTCTTCCTGCTCATACATCTTCAATTCTTGTGTCAGCCTCTTAACATAGACACAAACTTTAAAACGTCTACACTAAGAGGGCGGTACAATAAGTTAAGACCTCTGAAGGCCAACTCACACCTCTGCGTTTTAGCCTGCGTCGGCCCAGCATATTTGGAAATTCAAGACGCTCACTGGACGCACAAATACGTAGGTCATACGGTAGACTGACGCTCGGCGTACGCTACTTGAGCGAAAGCCGAGCGTCAGTCCACCATCTGATCCGCGTATGATGTGCGTCCAGTTAGCGTTTTTAATTTCCAAAAACGCTGGGCCTACGCAGGCTAAATCGCAAAGGTGTGATTCGGCCTTTAGCAAGAAGAAGATATGTAAGACCATTTCTTGCAATTGTCCCCAAGTGAGATAAATGGGTACCTGACAGGATTTTCATATCTTATTTAGTACCTGAGACACCGTATTAGTGACTGCCAGAAAATGCCAATTCCATGGTAATAGTAGCGGAGCGCTGTGAGCACTATGGTAAAAACGCTATATTAGAATTATCGATCACAATTTCTCTAAATTTGTTTGAAATTACATTATCCGAATAAAAGCTAAATAAACACATGATAGATTGCACTCTGACTCAGTCACTTTTGACTCATCGGTTGGATAAAAATAAAAAAAAAATAAACAAGAATTATGGCTTTGACCACAATCATAGAATGACTCAAATTGTCTGCCGTGTGAGTAGAAAAACAAAAAACCCTATCTGCCTATAAGCGTCCTAGCCATTGGTAACATAGTCAAGTGAGGCTACTTGGGGTCGTTTCGGATGCTTGGACAAAATATTCCGTGTCATTTTTTGGTAGGCAGCATGATTGCAGAAGTGTAACTTTTAGGGGTGCAAATTTATGCTACATAAGGAGCATCTTTCATGGTGCAATATTACACCTTTTTCCATAAATTTGCAATGCTTCGAATCCGTGCTATGAAGGATCTCTTCAGTTTAATGTTGACGATTTACCGACTGAGCTGTTTGCTGCTTTCGACCGATGGACGGATTTACAATACATCAAACAGAGACTCCGATTCGTCAACCATGAAACTTTCTCTCCAATGAAAATATGTCGAACTAACCACTCGTGGCTACCGACAGTACTTATGTCATAATGTTCCTCGGTCAATAAGAGCCGATAGACAGCTCAGTCGGTAAATATTATGCCCTGGAATGAAGCGATCCTTAATGGTGCGCGTTCGAACACCAATGCTGTCGCTATTTCACAATATTGAAGAAAGGGAACAACCTTTCTGAAACAAATGTAATATTGCACCCAAAAGGGTGCTCCCCGTGTTGTACGGTGTAATACTGCAACCTTTTTTTTTGGTCTCATTGTACAATGTAAAACTATTTGTGAACTCACATCAGTCTGATAACAGCAGCATCGTCAGAAACTTATGTGAAATTCAAACTCATATACAAATACAGATTCTGGCAACCATGTTGTTTTCAGTTCTGCTTTAGTTTTATATGAATTTGTATATTTTTGACATATCGAAATGGAACGTTGATAGGGGAAGTCAGATACAAGTTATGTCGTCTGGGGTCAGAAAATCGTACGGGAAAAATATCCAATAATCACATAAAATTAATATTGGGGCAAATTGAATAGCAGTAGAGTAGCCATAAGATCTATTGTTCGAATAAAAACCACATCGAGGAGTGTACAATGGAATAATTTTCTCTGAACTATACTTCGAGGCGGTCCTTTTATTTTACAGCAAACTTTTCTGATGCCATCAGAAATTTAATCTAATCTAATATGTGTGTGAAATGTAGTACATGGAATTATCATTCCAATAGTTTGCTATTCCCAAACTGAAACTGGTTTATGCAGATAAAGCTTTCCTAATATTTTTTGGACAATTCAGCCATTTGAAATACGGATATTCGGAACACTGCACCCTTATGATAATGAAGTTCAACCTAGATAAAGTTTCGTCGAGGCGAATTGTTCATTATTAGTAAAATATCGATGTTTTTATCAATTCAAATGTACTTTACAATATAAAATCTCAAATGTTAAATAAACACTAAATGGTTAGATTAATGACAATCTTTTCAAAATGGTGAAGTAATATTTCAAACACGCTGAATCCAACTGTTACAGCGTTTGAACTGAAATTTTTATAATTTATCATTTGTAAATTGTTGTTTCTTATCCACACATTTGAAAATACCTATTCGCCATTATGTTTTTAGGGTGTCGCAAAATAAGGGGGTGTCAGGATATGGGGAGGACGGTCAAGTGCATGCAAAGTTCTGTCATTGGTCAAACGGTCAAAAGGTGTAAAATAGTGCAGTAAGCCTAAGGTCGCAAATTTAGAATACAATCGGCTCAATGCGACCGAGCGATTTGTTTTCGCAATTTTCTCCTATAGGCGCCGAACGGACACCGAAATCTTGCCTGAACCGGACCGGTTTTTCCGCCGACCGATATTCGCTTGCCGCAAAGATATCGGTCTCACATATGAGTGGCTGTCGACCGATTTTGGTAGGAAAATCGAAGCCACTTAACATCGCTGTACAGAATTTGCGGATTTTTCCTAGTCTCCGGTGGGTTAAAAGAGACTAGGAGTTTTTTTTTAATTGGTGGACGGTTGAAAACGAGTGCACATATTATGTGCGCACTATTTAATGCGCTCATCAGATGCGCACTCGTTGTCTGTCGTCAATAAGCCTCTGTCTCCCAATTTCGAAAACTGATGGACCAGTTCAAAATGAACCAACGTCTACACAAATACTAATAGGTCAGTCCCCATAAAGGCCGACTCAGCACCTTTGCGTTTTTAGACTGCATCAGCCCAGCGTTTTTGAAAATTAAAAAAGCTCCTCTGGCGCACAGCATACGCTGATCAGACGGTGAACTGACGTTCGGCTTGCGCTAAAGGAGCGTACAGCAATCGTTAGTCCACCGTATGACCTGCGTCTTTGCGCGTCCAGGGGGCGTTTTTAATTTAAAAAAGCTGGACCGACGCAGGCTAAAAACGCAAAGGTGTGAGTGGACCTTTAGGATTTGTAACCATGGTAACCGTAGCTTTCCATTTTGCGAACAGTTTGTCGATGCCTAGATCTGATAACCGACCTACCAGGCTACACATCGGTCGGTCACAGGCGTATTCGTGACCATATGTGGGAAAACGGCCAAAACGTTTAGTATTACCATGACAATAAGAGTAGTGAAAATAAAAATCTTTCATCATACTTATTACTACCACTCTTTATCAAATCCGTGGCGAAGGATTCGGTATACATTTTGTGCCCGTTCTTTGTTTTGATGATAATAGTGGTTGTCTCGAAGATTTCAGCCACAAGTTTTTGTTCCTTCACATCTGTTTCACTTTCAACGTCTTTTTAGATGATGAGAACGACGATGGTGATGATGATGTCAAGTTTGATGGCGCGTTTCATTCCGTTCAGATGAAATAAAAATGTCAATGTAATTTCAAGGCCTGAGAGTATTTGATCTCGCTTTTATGAATGGCTGCAGTTTTTTTTAAATACCCGTTTCCTTTTAAATAAGAATACATGCTTTTATTGTCTTCACAAACGTTAGTCAAAATTGTTCTTTGTACATTTCTTGTGTACTCGGGGTTGTGAAAAGTCTCTCGTACGGTTAATGCCCACTTTTGCGGTTTTAGCATGCGTTGGCCCGGTGTTTTTGAAAATTTAAATCGCACAATGCGCATCAGACGGTAGACTGACATTCGGTTTGTGTTCAATGGAGTGACAGCTGAAGTTGCTGAACGTCAGTCCACCATGTGATCTGCAGGCTAAAAAGTATAAAATAAGACATTTAGGTTGAGAGATCAAATACGGTATGTAAAATTAAAGCGCTTTACGGTGACGAGGACATTTTGTTAAGCACTAGGAAAGCCTTCATGCATAGCACAAACAAAAACTTATCAAATTGATCCATATGGTGGTTAAACAAACAGGGTGTATCAGAATTATAGCTAGGCACTCTTAGACGAAGCATCCATGTAATTCTACACTCTTAGAAATTCCGTGTGAGAATGACCCGGAACGGAATCAGTTGGATCCAAATTTTGAGGCTGTAATGACCCACATTGAGATCAAATAGTCCGTGGTTTCACGAAGTGACGGGAACCAAGGGTATTGTTACACTAAATGAGATATAAAATCCATTGAAACGTGTCCTTCTATAGAATTAACATGTTGTTCGATATATGATGCTCGATGAATTGGCGCTTTGTCGGGATTTCTTTGTCTTCATCAACAATACGTTTTGGCTCCCGTCACTTTGTGAAAACAGGGACGAAATATTATGACCAATGCTTGGTCACATTTCACTCGTTCTGGGTCAAATCAAGCCTTATACCAAGTCATATCTTTGACCTCAATGGATGCCGGCCCAATTGGTTCTTTTCCGGGTCATTCCTATACGGCATGTATTGAGTGTATTGAACTCCCCTCCCAGTGTGAATAATTCGTAGCACATCAGTTGGGACACTTTCAGTCGGAAACGCTGTCAACTCTTGTCTGGACCAAACTGTTCATTTCAAGTCCAGGATGTTCATGAGGGGACGTATGCACGGAGGTCATCACTCCAAACCTAACCGATGTCGCCCTCGTCACCGTCGAATGCGACGATGAAAGCGTTCTCTTTGTCGCCGTCTTCGGCGATCTCGACTCGGAGAGCGAGTTCTTCTTCCAGCATCGACGGAACTGCCGCCATAGTTTCGTACTGAAGAGTCCGTAGATTATTGGATCAGCGCAGATGTTGGAGTACCCCAGCGCCATGAGGACATCGATGACCCATTCTGGTTTCAGCATCTTCCTCTCCGTGGATTGCCAGCCGCTATCGAAGTGGTACCACGTACTGACGATGTAGTAAGGGCTCCAGCACACGATGAACGCGGTCACAATGGTGGCGGTCAGACGTATTGCCTTCATGCGTGCACGCGGAAGCCGGTCCAAACCGGTTCGTCGCAGACTGGGATGGTTGCCATTCTTCAGCGCTTGGGTAACTGTAGAAATGAAATGTAAAATTTGGAAAGAGGGGTTAGAGAATTGTTTTAAACGTAAAAACTAACGAGGCTCTCACATGTGTCCGTTTTAGCTGACTACTTGCGTCATACGCTGAACTTTAAGGGAAAAGAAACGAAGAATTCCACGGCGTATGCATAGCGTGTTCATAACGATTTTAATGCATGCGTAACATATTTGGAACGTATTCCAAAAGCTTCGATAACGCATACAGAGCGTACTTGGACGGGTGTTTAGCGTATATCCACGGTGGGGTGTACGACCTCTAAACTTAAAAGCTTTTTCCAACGTACACGCAACGTACACGCGACGTCCACGCGACGTATTTGGCTAAACCCTGGCAAACGTCGTTATAAGTCACAGACGTCGAATACGTTATGGACACGTTTTGCATTCGTTACGAGCACGCTGAAATACGCAATCATGTGTCGACATACGTCGAAAAGTTCTGAGCATGCTGAAACTTAAGGGAGCATAACCCATCTCATTGATGAGAGTACATGATCGACGAATAAATATTTCAAATAAATCTCGAATAATGATTTTGACAATCTATAACACTTTTCAAATGCCTTTGGACATTTTTAAAAAAGTTTCTCCGTATTTCTAACAATTTCAACAATATCATCTTCGAATCCGTATGTTGTTTAAATTTTATTTATTTTATAGAAACATATCTAATTGTAACCTTTGTTTTTGGTAAATGCGATGGTTGTGAGGAGCATATTGAGAAACAAACTGGAAATTGAGATGCTTCTTGCCGTGGAATTTTTTATCACAATCATCATTTTAATTAATTTATTGTATTTGCTTGTTCTCCTGGGTATTATACTCACACCTCCAGGGGCTTTGCACACTGCATTTAGCCAAACTATTATAGAGTATCCGTCGTTTTATGAAGAAGATTATTTAGTTCCATTCCAAAACGAAGACCCAATATAATCTTGTGGTGTAAAAAATGCATATTTGGACATCAAAATAATGAGAGATTTCATTACAAATTTACCCCATTTTTAAAATTCTAAACAGGCAAGCGGGATGAGACAGTATTCAAATCATCCTAATGCTCCTGGATGAATTGTTTTATCTCGCGTTAAAATATGCAGCATAAAGATTTGTCCCCATTAGATCACTTCAAAACTTCGGGTTTTGAAACCGATACAGGGTCTAGAGCAGCAATTTTGTTTTAACGAAGATGGCGTTAATAGAGACATCAGGTGGGTGTTTTCTTCGGCTAAATCCCAAGAATATCTGGCCTACTTTTAAAAGAAAAGATTACTGAGTAAATGCGAGCTCGGTCTATTCAGAATACTCCATTATTCCAATATTAGTTATGATTTCTCACGGGGTCATTATTTCAGAACTTTGACTGGGGTTGTTGCTTTGCAACAATGATTATAAAAGCATGATTTTATTATTCTTACCTATGCGAATTACGCCCTCACATTATTGATTAATAAATTGAATAAATAACAGAATTCATAGCTCATTTGTAATGGTAATTAGTGACTAATTTTTAGAAAAATATAAATAATATGAAATGGCTCCTTCCTTAAAATGAGATTATGGGTGATTGCATGCTGTATTTTCAGTTATAACGACATCCTAAAAAAGAGAGGACATTTTTATCACAATCTTCTGGCGCCATGATCTTAAATGTATATGTCTACTGATTATTTATTTGGAATATATTGTTTTTCATAGATATGAAGTGTTTTTCCCTCAGAAGTAGACCTTTCTATGTGCCCCGTACGACATATTTATTTCGCCATTTCATTTCAAATATATAAAGATTTAATTGGTTTTGATAACTATATTATTCTATTGACCTACCTCGTTGTTTATATCTATGTATACAAAAATCTTAAATCGCATTATGAACTGGGGCCAATTGCACGAAATAGTCTTAGCTATCCTCTTCATGCTAAGGCGTCGTAAGTTCTTGCGCCACCCTCTTAACAAAGTCGTATCGACGCTAATGTCTATGTTACGAGGATGGCACAAGAAGTCAAGGCGTCTTGGCAAGAATCATTTCGAGCAATCGGCCCCAGGTCACCAGGCTGCAAAATTATGTCTTTTTATGTCGGAAAGGACATTTTCAATAGGGGATCCCCTTATGTATCCGCAAAATCAGCCCCTTTTTATCACACATGTCACAGGATATGGCACATCGCGCGTTTCCGATTTAGATAGCAATACAAAAGAGCATTTCATGTTCTTCATGATTTTTTTCTAAAAGAAATATATCTCTGTTTAGCGCCATAAAGTAGACAGGGCATGTTCAATTGCAATGTGGAAAGTAACAAGCGATCAGTTTTATCGCTCTTATCACCATCACAAATTTATATCAGAAAAGGAGTCTGCATTTTTTGGTCAATACACGTACAACGCCTATTTAATTGACACAGTGTTGAGGTGTATCGCTACGATATACTGTCTCGAAAAGTATAGCAATACGATGCAAACAAAATGCGTCCGGAACGTTAGGTTTATAACGGACAAATTATTATACGATGTATAACGAAACGGGGTTAAATTATTTTGTAATTTACATAATTTTACCCGCCTTGTAATGCGTTGCAGATTGCCAATATGCGCTTTTATCATGATAACTATCGCTTTATCCAGCCTTGCCGCGAATTCCCAAGTGGTTTATCAAACTGATTGCAGATGTCATTCTTTTCATTTGCTTTTTAATTAAGCCCTATGAGTCAAGGTCACCTTCAGAGACGAGACTGAATGACGAAAGAAGTCATAGGAGATGCAACCTCGCCACCCACGCGAAATTATTATATAAAGCTATCTGGAAAGTCAAGTGCAACAGATACTGTAACATATGAACTACAAATTTTTTCTTTTTCTTATATGATTTTTTTACCCCCACAGAGAACGTTAAAGAATTTTCCAAGTTGCCAGTTTCGAATACAGGACGGTTTGACTGAATTTGAAACAATCTTTACTTCATCGACTGCATAAGGTTCCATATGATGATGACATTGATCCAACCCTGCCTGCAACTTTAAAGACCCGGTCACATAGGACCCCTGAAGCAACACGATTCACCCCGACTCTTTGTTAATTCACAGTTAACTGTCTCAGAACAACGAGTCGGAGTGAATCGTGTACGGTAAAGGCAAGACATATAGATGATTGCCTTGCTTCGTGCAAGACAGAGG
>BQKZ01011043.1:0-17311 GCA_036244855.1 Temnopleurus reevesii | reverse complement strand
CATGGTAACTACATGTATGTCTGACCCAAGAACGTCTCTGATTAAATGTTAGGGAAAACGTATGTTGATAATAATAGTGATGACGAGATTGATAAAACCCCATTATCCATTCTGTTTAATGCTCTTGATGTTGACTTGTCTTAATTTCCCTTTCAGACGACGCATTTCATGATGAAGTTTCCGTTGAATGGTGAATTCAATGTTGGGACAGACTGGAGACGGCTTGCGTACATGGCTTACAACGTACAGGAGGATATCCTGACTGAGAGTCAACAAGGTCAAAGGTCAGTTAAACATGACAGACAAATTTGCATTTAATGGCATTCAATAAAATTGTTTATTGTTTAAAAGATTCTAAATTGTTAAATGGTTAATGGTATGCATTGACTAAGCTGTCAAAATATTAGCCTTGAAAATCAATGTTTAGTGCTTCTGAAAGGTAAAATTCAAAATATCACTTATAAACGCACACTTTCAGGAATTAAGATCGGTGGTACACTTTATATAATTTGTATATATCTTGATTGTGCCTGTAAAACTTCCTTCTCATTGTATTTTTTGTTGTTTTTTCATCAATCTGAAAATAATAACATAGGACAGACAGCTTGATGTGATAACTTTTTTAAAGTAATAAATACATCATTTATGACAATGGCTTTAATATAAAAAAATGTAATTTTTGATATTCACATTTTATCAATAAACCACAATAATGTGTAATATTTTCTGCGTGTAGAGGAGATCTAATGAACATTAATGTCATTCCTTTACTATGCAGGAATCCCGGTTTGATGTGCAAGAACTACATGGAGCAGCTATTAGAAGCCCGAGCAGCTGACCGAGAGAAGTGTAACGTCCTTCTGCTACTGCTTGTAGCTTCCTTAGAGTTTACCATCCCGCATTCGCTGCTACAGGATGCCCTGACTGTTACTAAGCTTAGAGACATGATGTGAGTTATGACCTTATGTTATTCATCATCATTATGTTGTTTGATGATTATTTGATGATTATCATGGTACTGCACCCAGTACCAATTGGCAGGTTTACTAATAGATTAAAATTTTATGCGTTCTTCATACACAAACGTTGTACTGATAACCCAGAAGCTTGCCCGAGGCTTACCCGACATGGCAACCAATAATGTATGCTTACTGGATTCCAAGTATTGTAATTCAATTGTTACTTTTCGGTTAAAGTAATACAACAAAACTATGGTTGTTGGAAAGATAAATGCATAAATTTGAGTCTATTTGCATGTAGTTTAATAGTAAATTGACATGTGTGTTAAGACTTATGCTGAAAAATGAAAAATACTACATAACTGTAAAAGCCAATATATTTGTGTACATACATTTTTAGCAAAATCACTGAATTTGAGACCTTCTCAAACCGTACTGGTGAGTGGTTATTTTCAGGCTTAGAAAGATTATTGTAATCACATCTGTGGGTATTCCAATGAGTGAAAATTCAAGCAAATTCATGGTCGCAATTCCTGAAAATTTATCCCAGTCAAAATTTTAGCTTCTACAGTATTTAGGAAGAAATACTACATAAACAGTGTATTTTACTACCTTACAGCCTTGATAATCTTATGTTATGGTTCATATCTTTATCATTCAGAGAAGACTTTGATAGTCTAGAGCTTTTCTTGATGTCAGAGGACCATCGATGCCGGGTCCTGTCTCTCTTACTCAGTGCTGTCAAGGTGGATAGAGACGATCATCAGGTAAAGATATTAATTCTTGGAAAATTTACTTTTTCTTTTACATCTTGATAGTATGTAACAGATATAATAAAATCATTTTATATTGATAGAACCATTGTCCGATAGTGACGTGAAACTAATTCTAGTACAAGAAAATTGCTAGAGATAATAGGACATCTTAGAAATTGAAGGATTAGAAAGCAACTAACTAAAAAAGATCAATCTTAATTGCTTTACTTTTCATCTGCTCAAGTTTCCATGCTTTAAAACTTAGCAAATAGCCTTTTCAAATACCTTCCATTTTATTGCATTTATGAAAATATAACGTACCTCTAACATATTTCTACATCAAGAATGTTTAATCAAGACAACATAAACTCCCCAAAGAAAAAAATATTGAAAGCGCCCAAGGATGTATTGTTGTGTGTTAGTGTTTATTTTATAAAGGCTGGAGGGTAGCTGTATAAATGCCTGTCTTACACTGTAGCGGAACTTATCAAACATGGAGAAACATTGGAAGTAAAACAACTTGAAAAAAATAAACCCTGAACTGTGAACATGTGACTCTAGGGAATAAAAGTGTTGCAGAAACCAAGTTTTAAAGAAATTATAGTTGTAAATTGACCAATCCTAATAAATGCATCTGAATGTCATGAGGCTAAAGAATATAGAAGATACTCTTTAAAATCCTATCCTTACAATTTTTTCAATACAATTTTATCTCCAACATTCAATGCCTCGATATCAAGAATAGTGACAAATATATTGTTTTTCTTGCTTACTTCCAGGATGGAGGGCTGTATGATAAGCTGTATCTGTGCCTGTATTACACTGTAGCTGAACTGATCAAGCATCATAACATTGGTAGCAAGAAGAGCAAGGGAACTGCAGATAGGACAAATCCCATGTGAGTATTTTCATGCCCATCATCAGTGGTTCTACCAGCTTACATACATGTGAAGATGCAAAATTACTGCATCTTGAGCTGAAGAGACAAATGATTTGAACAAATTAAATAAATTATATTAAAAAATTCACAATGGCTAGATGCACACAAAATAAATTTATGTCCCTCTTATTCCAAGGAGAAATGTCAAACAGGTGTCACACCTGTTCCTAGAATAAATGCGGAAATCACTTTTTTTTCATGAAGCTATAGTGAAAGCTTGAATGAAGTGGTTTACTTTGTTCAATTGCTTTGTCCCTTCTGCTCAGTGTTTCTTCCTTCTCTTTGAATGAACAATCTCATTCCTCTTTATTAATCCAAAAGATTGGGAGATATGTTTTAAATGCTTGTTGTTAAAACCATTACTGATATCCTCGCCGTTATATACTTTCAGCATATACCTTTGTACTCCACATTTTTCATAGGCTCCCTTCTATCACTGTTGCCAAAAATATTTTTTTCAAGCAAAGAATATTTTTATACAGTTCAACCTTTAAGCTTTTGTGAGCTCATTTCATTTTTATGATTATTGTTTTGAAATTTACTTTATACCTTAGATTAAACCATTGTACGTATTTCGTAGATGCACCTAAGAATGAAGATTTAATTTTTATGTCTTCTGGGGCTTGTAACATAAAATAGATACAATTAATCTTGCAATTAATTGCATCTCTTCGGTACACATTTTGCCATAGACTTATGATAAATATTTATTGCAAGATTAATTGCATCTTTTATGTTACAGGCCCCTGGTATGACAGAGTAAACTAATTGTTATGATTGCATTTATCTAAATTTATGAATGTGCAAAAATAAGTCATCGATGCACAGAGGAATGATGGCTTGTTCTAAAAATAAGCTTACCATAATAATTACTGATTTATTTCAGATACCGGGAGTACAGATCTTTACTAGCTGCTGAGGTTGTCCAACTGCTCTGCATTGTGCCATCGTTCTATACTTTCCTCAACAAAGACCCCTCCGTCTCCCAGCTCATCACCCAGGCAACTGGGAATGCATCTATCATGGATGGGGTTGAAGCACTGATGGAAAGGATACATAATACTGGGGTAAGTTTTCTCCTTTTGAGATGATGATTGTGTTAAAACTCTGATAGAGCTTTTTCATTTGTGTGGCTCAGTGGTTCGAGTCCTGTCTTATAAAAGGGAGGGTGCTGGCCCTTTCCAGCTCATCAACCAGGCAACAAGGAATGCATCCACTTTGGATGGGGTTCAAGCACTGATGAAGAGGATACATAATACTGGGGTAAGTTGGGCCAATTATTTTTCCCAGCTTTTCATGAAAGCTCTTGTTACCTGAGTAGGAAATAGCCCACGGAATGGAGAATCCAGTCAAAGCTCTTTGTTTTTCTGTGGAAGTTGTTTGTCATCATCATCTATTTGTATTCTAAATCTACCTATCAATTTTTAACACCAGGTTTAAATTCAAGTTCAACACCAGCTAATCAAATAACACTATTTTATATGTTGTTGACTTAAGTTTTGACTTGACATAATTATTTATTGGTTTTTTTTTTGTACATTGTGGTGAATGAATCAGCTGATGAAGAAATGGTAGGGTTCAGATGGAATACAACATAATGTGCTACATTTTACTAGATGATTTTATTCTTGGCTAATCCTAATCAGTGGCTATATTTGGTAAGCTTTTAACTTTCAATTGCTTGAAAAAACCTTGACAAATTATTATGAATAAATTGAACACTTTTTCTTTTTATGTATCATATTAGGGCCATGGTGCAAGTCATCGAATCATAGAAGAAGTCTCAGAGTACCTAATGGATTGCATCCAGAGAAACACTAAGAAAGTCATGCGCAAGAAGATCTCCTCCAAGAGCTCTTCCAACTTTGTTCTTGAGGTATTCTTATTCAATTCCTTGATCATTAACATTATCAGAATAATTAGAGAATAATTATCCTCCTTATCATCAGCATCATCATCATCATCATCACCTCCACCCCCAATGTCACTATCACCACAAACACCACCAACTATAGTCATTATCTTGATCGCCATCATCCTCATCATCGTCATAATCATCATCATCATCATTATTGTCATCATCATCATCATCTTCATTTATTTATCATCTTTCTCATCACCTTCACCATCATTACTGTCAATTGCAAACTTATCTGTGAAAAAAAGGACCAGTTTATGCTATATTTTCATCATACTCATTCTGTTGCCAATTCTATAGTACCCATCTTATCTGATTTTAATCTGAGTACTCCTCGATTCTTGTTAAATATATATATTTAAACATTCTCAAAAAACACCAGTGGGTTTTTACAACAGTTAAGCCTTTGATGTATCATAATAAATCATTGTAAAAACGATCTATTGTAATCATTGTAATTTTGCTACAGACGCCAAGAGCTCTACCAAAGAGGCCCCAATCATCGCCTGTGTTCGCCAGTAAATTCCTGGCTGTAGGCCAACCCAGCCCCGTCGGCAAGCCGTACTCTAGACCCAACAGCAGCCGACCACCATCCACGCACCCCAACCGCCCTTCCACTGCTTCATCCATCCGCTCTGCCCCCTCAGAGCGCATCCAACCCTCCCTCCAGCCCTCCGTCACCCCCTCGTCTGCTGTTCCGATGGCCAAGCCGTTGAAGCCTCGTGCCGCATCCGCAGGTGTGTGTCGCTTTCCGAAGAAGCAGGAGGATTGGAAGCCCGCTAAGCCCCCGAGGTTGGGGGATAAGGTGCTGCTTGGTCCGCAGAACCTGGCGTATATCATCGCTTTGCCTGAGTACGACGTAGCGTTGCTTCAGATGGAGGCAATACCAGGTGAGGAGTAGTTTGAGCAATTCAACAATAAAAAACAATTATTTTTTAGATTCATAAACTTTGAATATTACAGCCACATCAGAATACATGTATCTACTTCTGACTTGGAATTATCAACATCCTGATCAAACTTATTTAGAATAAATGTACAATCACACCGGTTGGACAACCTTGGAAATCTAACCATATACATGTACTTAGTATATTCTTGCATGCTTTAGAATTCATTTCTTGTGATACATTTCTCATATAATAAGGAATATTTGTTAGGTATGTATTGAAGATTGTCATTTGATTGCCAGTGTCTGTAAAACCAGTTTCATCTCTAAGTAATTTGTTTTTAATTGAAAATCATAAATTCAGGAAGAAATGTATGACTGTCAAAAGATTTTAAATAACTTTTAGGACAGCCTAAGTTTCACATCATTTACGAAACATTGCATATTGCCCATGTATGGCCCGTTAAAATATCTGAATGGTTGTTGGTGATTAAGATTATAAATTGAATATAGATGCTTTCATATACTATGATACTATACTATTATGATACTATCTTTTACGTTGTGAAGCATTTTCTTCCCTTTAGAACTCTCTTCAGCTGTTGAACTAATTTCATTGCATTAACTTTTAAAACCCATTTTTCCTATTCTTCAGATTTATCCAAATCATGGAAAGGTTTGTCCTTCTGTTTGGACTGAATACATGAAGTGAACTAAGACAATGTTGTGTATTAATTTTGCAATCTAATTATTAACCAAATCCTGAATTGTAATAATTGTTTACTTTCTCATGTATCTAACTTTTTTCAGGATGTACAGTTATGGTCCATTTTCTTAGGTACATGTATGTCAATGAATAATGGCATTAATGCTGTTGATATATATGATCATTGACGACTCAAAACCTGCATTTATCTTGGAATTTATAGCCGTTGTTTTCCTTTTTCTACTGAACATTGAAAAATCCATTAGAAGAAAAGCCTAAAGAATTAATTTTTTTAGCTACTATAAATGTTGGGTTTCGGTATTATTTGCAATCAATTGAAAAATGATGCTAGACAAGATTTTTTTTGTGAGAATCGGGCCTTTTGTCAATGTACAGAGATTTTTTTCTTTTGCTGGAGAATGACACTTGTTGAAAAATATCTGGCAGGTTTTGCTTGTTGTAACTTATTCACAGCCAGATTGTGGCAATAGCGATTGTTTTCATGGTATTTGCTTGAGAGACAATTTGATTTGTTGTAAAATCTGCACAGAAATAAAATGTGTAATTCTAACTTAAAACCTGAAACCTAATTAAATTTCTAACATAAAAAAGAGATATGTTTAATGTTTAACAAGGAATGAGTTGATGACCAAAAAATGCACACCTGCATGTAATGCACATTTAACTCATTTGATACTAAAATACAAATTATGAATACATTAATTGATTTCCACAGAAATTAAGCTTTTCTTTATTACAATGAATGAAGTTGACTTATTATAGTATAATGGTAATTATACATCAAATCACACCCCCAAAAAATTTGCTTGAAAAAAATGATAAAGTACAAAAAGTGTGAGAAAAGAGAGAAATACATTTAAGAAAATTACTCAGCCCCCTCCCCATTTTTTCTGTATATTTTTTTTACAGTGTTAGAAGGGATATTTTTAAAAGGAATTAGCCGTACAGAGATCAATGAGCTCATTTGTGGAGTATTTCCTGATTCAGAGCTCCAAATAGATTTTATGTACAAATTAACATCTCAGTTATTATTGATTTATCAAAATTTAAGATTTTTTGCATTCTGTGGTACAGGGGGATGGGGGTGTTGAAATGCAAATGTACCAACTTTTTTTCAGGTTGATTTGCAAAAACATACAATTTGTCAACAATTACATGTAACTCCCTAAAATATCTGTGATGTGTGAGAAGAAACTTACTAATCAATATTTGATGCAATAATTTTTTATAGATTCTAACCAATGGATGGTGTATTTTTGTATGAAAGTGAAATAATGAATCCAATTTGATTTCAAATGGCATTGTGTTCTTTATTTCTATAAAAGGCTCCAGATAGATTCCGTAAGTATTTATGCAAATGATATTTGCCAAGTATTGCCTGAAAAACTTAGATTAGGCCAAAGTTATGCTATGAATGTATAGCTTTCAGTTTTAGGTAACTTGTGTTATTAGTACTTCTTTGCCATGCAAACGCTTCAGTTATGGGCAGTTATGAAATATGCAGCATGAAATTGTTTGTTTTATTTTTGCTTCATCTGTAATTTCTTTCGAGAAATGTTTCATTTAATGTTCAGTGTTGCTTAAATGAGGAGTTTGATTCTATAATGGGGAATAAGCCCACAAAGGAGGTAAAGGGGCACAAAATATGTTGTGAAAAGTGGCACAAAATATTAGCTGAAGGCTTCCCCCTTTGTTTGCTCATCACCCCCTCTGTCAGCTCCTCATGGGGGGGGGGGGGGGAGCAAGATCAAATTGTTCCTATTGTGGATGTCATAAACAAAAATAGAATGACAGTTCAAAGATCCATGATATTGAATCTGTGAATCTTCATTCTGTTACATTTTCCTTATGACATTAACCTTTTGATGTAACCATTGTTACTGCACGCCTGATACAATTTTTCAAAGACTTTTTGATTCTCCAATAAATTTTAAATGGTCTTTGCAGCCTTCCTTTAATTTGAATCAGAATATTTAAAATGTGCCAGGTGGGGATCCAATTTCTTTAGCTGTTTTCTTATTAGCCAGAAGTAATCTTGCACAGCGACAAATACATACAGACTTTGTTTAATGTTTAATTGTTTAATGTTTAATTCATGTGTCATGTCTTGCACCAGCAATCTAAAATACAAAAGTTTTGCCCATTGGATGGTCGCCTGAACGTTGCGTATTATTTTAGTTATTATTTTGTGTAGAAATGTTTACTAGAATACAGACAATTGGATTTCATTCCAATACAATTAACTCTACCTATGTCAAACATGTCTTCATCAAATAATTGCCTTCTAGAAGTCAATGGGATTTTCTTAATAAATCATTAAAAAATACCTTTTTTCCTCTTGGAGGTCAAATTTTGTGTAAGTTGAAGAGATTTTTGTGGTCCCAAGCGATTCAACTTAGACAGAGTTACCTGAAGTTGATGCAACTGCATTCTTCATGTATGATTAATTTTGGCACTCTATCGCTGCAGATCTCAAAACTGTTATAAATTTGTACAGAAGAATATGATTTCACTATCAAATTTTCATTATACAATTTTGTAACTGTTTATGATAATTTTTCAACACAATCATATGGAAATTTTGCTCCTTCCCTTTTTGACCACTGTCATCCTATTTTTCATAATTTACTTTGAATGTTTCAGCACCGAATGGGTCGGTTGTGAGCTTCAGTCGGAACACAGATGAACATTACGCTTACATGAACATGGTGCATATGGAGTGGGATGGCCGTTACAAGTACTGGAAGCCTATAGGTGCCATTGGCGACAGGTGAGGAATGACTTGAACAATGCCCTAAGTATATGTCAGTGCAGAAGATAAAGGTCAATATGTATGTGTGCATACACATGAATGTTTGTTTGTTAATTGATGTTGGTGTTCTACGGAATAATTCCGATCAGGGAAGTTTCAATAAAAGTAATGTGTCATGCCTCATTGACAATGTCACAGGAATGCAGGACATCATCAGGATCACCATCATCATCATCTTCACTACCATCTCATCATCATCGCTAAGTTCATTGTTATAATTTTGGTTATGTTCTAGGCTTACTCTCCAGACCATTCAAATTTTGAGACCAAACCTCCTCTGTCCAGTCCTATATCAAGCATCAGTCCTTGATAATTGGATGGGACTGGAACTCAGGTCATCATCACCACCATCATCATTATCATCATTGTCACCGTTGTCATCATCATCATCATTATCATCATCACCATCATCATCACTATCTTTATCATCATCATCATCATCATCATCATCATCATCATCATCATCGTTATTAATATCATTTCCATCACCATCATCAGCATCACCATCATCGTCATCTTCATCATCATCATCATCATCATCATCACCATCATCATCATTACCACCATCATCTTCACCATCGCCATCAGTACCAACACTATCCAATCCATCATCATCATGACCACCATCAGCACAATCATCACCATCATTATTTGTTGTTCTACCTCATTACATCATTGTTTTGGTTATGTTTTAGGATTACTCTCCAGACCATTGAGAGTAACTTTGAGACCAAACCACCTCCGTCCAGCCCTACATCAAGCATCAGTCCTAGATCATTGGATGGGACTGGGACAGATTGTACACCTCACCCATCACCGAGAGAATCAGTATGTGCAAAACTACTTTAATACGACTTTACCTTTTCATGACACCAAAATTGGATAGTATTTTTCATCCTTCAAATGGCATCATGAGAAATGTCCATTTTTATTGCATTTTGGTTTAATATAGTATTGTCAAATTGTCCTTCCATTGCCGAAATTCATGATGAAAAGCTAATTCTTAAAGGAAAATTTTGTTTTTAACATATACATGTAATGTTGCCAATAGAATGATCCCTGACATTTCAGTGAATGTTTTCCTCTTAACCCTTTGAACCCTAATGGCCGGTTTTCAGGCCATGCCAAGAAAGTAAAATTCACTATTCATTTTATTTGTCAGCACATTCCCTTTTAATCATTATTTTATTCTGTGCTGAATACACTTTTATAGTAGACAAATACAGAATTTATGTGATTAAAGATAAAAAAAAAACATTAACAAAGAATTTAATTGTTCAAATTTTTGTCATAAGTCAAGAATGCACAAAACGTAAAATAACTTGGGGTACAGCTCACGAAATATGAAAATAAGTCAGGGTTCAAAGGGTTAAGAAATTCCTGAATCATAAAATGAAGCTAATCACAAAGGTCATATTTTGTACCAACTTTTTCTGTTTCTGTTAGACACTTTCTTAGCATGTTCAAACATACGATTGATTATCTTTTTGTTAAATTTTTCTGTCTTCTCGGCAGAGCGAGAACTTGCCAAGACCAATCTCTCTGCGACTGCGGGACAAACTGCAGCTTAGCCCAGAGAAAATCATTGTGGAGGAGAGGGTGACTGGAGACCCTGAGGAAGAGAATTGCCAGGATGTTGACAAAGAGGATGGAAAGGAGAAGGAGAAGGAGGAGGAGGTTGAGGAAGAAGAAGATGTAAAACAAGATGAAAGCGGTGCTGAGATGGAAAAGAGAGAGGAGATTGAACCGCTTAAGCTTCCTGAGACAGAGCCAGAGACAAAAGAAGTTGAGAAAGGTGAGTTACAGTGGTTGTGTGATAGGGGGAAGCAATAGATATGACTTTGTAATTATGTGACTTGTAAGGCGCCAAATCCAGATTTAGTGCTCAAGGCACGCATTAAAAAGAAAATAAGACAGTGGAAATTTATATAGAATAGCATAGCATAAGAAAGGCATCAGACAACTAAAATATTCTAAACAATATGGGAAGAAGTGGAAACATGTTAGAAATATATATGACAGAATATTCACGTGGACATAAACACATATAATACGGGTTTGCACACCTCAATCACAATGTAACGGTCCCATATCCACTGCAGGTGATGCCTGTTGGCCTCCTGCCGCACAGTTGGCCAACGATGTAAGGGGTGAGCCAAATCAGCACAACCCTTTAGTAAATGGATATTTTGAATGAGATTTCAAAGAAATTATAAAAATAGGGGCCTTTTTCTATTGTAGAATCCAATATACACTGTGGTTGTGGTGCTGGTCAAGTTCTACTTTGTATTATGATTACAGAAACAACATTGACTGAAATTCTAAGTGCTAGAATGACAGAAGACAAGAAGATGAGTAACCATGACAACCAGCACAGTCAACATAGCCTGGATGATTCTCTCTACAACTGTTTACGTTGCGCCATGGAAACCATTCAGATAAACAGCGATGCCTCTGTTTCATCAAGCGCCCTAGGCAAAAGGTAGGCGAGCTTGGGTTTCTGAACACCATCTGATTCCTGTATTTTACTTTCTTGAAATTCTGCATCCCACAAGTTTTGCTTGTCAGCTTGCCGCAGAATGAAATGGTTTTTTTTTTGCCTGTCTGAGAAAAAAAAAATCAGAAGTCCATTTCATCCCCCATTCGACTGCGATCCTTTTTATGTGCCCGCTAGGGCAAAATAACAGGTTAATGTACAGAAGTGTATTTACACAAAATTTTTAGATGATAAGCTATTTTCCCCAATTAATAGCTAGTTATCCAAAAGCTTTGTTTGACAACAGTACGAGTTTGAAATTGTTTATTCGCCCAAAAGTTGAAAAAGCTTAGTTTGTGTCAATTTTTATCCTAATTTATTTTTAACACATTCTATGTAGTGCTTATTAAGCCAAGGGACCTTTCAAAATACATGTAACTTGATTCTATATTTCACACGCCTGTGTTTTTAGTGTTGTTTTTTATGTAGAAAAAAATTCTCTTAGGACCATTTTGCATGGGGTCAGTTGATTAACAACAGTCATCCCCTTTTTGTTGAGGGGTCTTTGTGTTGTGAATGAAATAAGTGTATACCAACCATATACAAGCTGAATGAATTGAATAAAAAATTTTTTTCTTTTCTTTTTTTTAATTTTTGATGTAAAAGCCAAACAGAAAGAGCAATGAACGGGTCCATGGTGAATCAAGTAGCTGAGGCTAATACAGCATCTACTGAGAATCTGGATATATCACAGTCTCTAAACAGGTAAATGGAATAACCCAAAACATTTATAATACATGGATGATATTGGATAGCCCTGAGTGGGATACAGAAAAATATTGAATGATCAGTTACAAAATGTTGGATGAGTTGCAGAAATTTTGTAGATGAAATTTTAGCCATAGGTGAATATATATACAGTTGTGCCTAACAGTATGTAAACCCCTACCCAAAATGCACATACCGGTATATGTGATTCTTATATGTCATAGAAGCTTTTACAGTAAAAAAAAAATGGTTATGACTTTTGGTTGTGATATATGGCGCTACTTATTGCAACTGAATGGACGGGGACATGCTGATGGTCTAAAAATAATTGTTGAAGGAAAATGTAGAAAAATATGTGAACCCCATGCTAATATACACAACAAATGTGTGATAACATCGGATAAATTCAAAGTAAATGCGGTCAAAGCTCTACAAATTGTTATATTTGCAAAGTAATTTATATCATGAATAAAAATACAATCACTAAGGCATTTGTGAAAGGAAAAATGCACAAAACATGTAATATATTTCCAGTTTAATATACGTGCACAAGATTATGTATAGAGAATAATTGCACAGGCTATACATAAAATTATATGCAAATAATGAATGATAAACATTTTGTTATATGTTTTGTAATCGCTACATTTTTCAATATTTTTATATGAATAAAGCCCGCCAACACGAGCTCGTAGCAGACCAAACACAGCTAGGAGTGCACCTGATTCTTCAAGATCACAGTGAGTAGCTTAATCTGTATCACATCCATTTCATCAGATTGGCAACCTCATATCCAAGAATTTCGAAAATTACATATCAAATATTTTTATTGTGGTACGTACTAACAAGAATGAAATGATAGATTTCACAATTTAGATTATCTTTCATACATTCGTTGAAAATTTGCTATTATTTTTTATTCAAATTAAAGAGACTATCTTCAGAATTGATTAATGTTTGATGATTAATAATGCTAAAAAATAACAGCATATGCAGAAGAAACTGTCAATGTACCAAATTATTTCAATATTAGAGATGTCTAATTAGAATTAATAGTTTAAGAAAATTAGTTGCATTGATGTACATAAATTTTCACATCATAGTTGGGCAGTATCAATTCAAGTTTTGGAGATGCCTAGATTAGAATCGATAGTTTGATAAGATCACATGCACTGTTGTACACAAATTCACCTCTATCAACATGGTTTTTATAGATTAAAAATGTGATTGAAATTTGTATATCATCTTTAGATTCATATTGTACTTTTGGAATTCTTGGATCCCATTTGGAATATGTGACATCGCAAGCACATCTTAAAAAATTTAATCAATTAATGCGTAGAATGATTAATTTAATCATGATTTTAGAAAAAAATGATTAAGGACGAGAATGAGTTTAGGTAGAATAATCTCAGTACATTAATTGCCTTTTTCTGAATCTCTATTGAGAAAAATTTTGATAATTGTACTTGAAAAAATATGGAAATCTATTGCAAAAATAAATGCATGATTTGGGGTTAATTTTTGAGTAGCCTGTGTACACAGGTATACTCAAAATGTATTTTCAGTTTCTTTATGGGCATTTCAAGTAATTTCATCATCATGTAATTACCTCAGCTCACTGAAGATTAATATATTGAAATTAAAAAAATCTTTAATTGTTAGTAATCTAGATTTCTTGTAAACATGTTATTCTTATTCTGTAGAGCTGAAGTGAGAGTGTTGGACCTCAATGTGTGGCCTGATCCAAGTGTTTATACTGAATACCAGAAAGAAAGAACTAAAGCTTGGGGTAATACTCTGAAACGACCAAAGTCTTCATCTTCAATCCGGAGTAAAGGTATGTTTTAGCTTCTTTTTCACTTTTTATGAAAATTGATACAAACATTCGTTTAGAAATACATTTTTCTGTTGATGAATGGAAATTGCTGGACTTGGGAAGGATTCCTCTCCTTTTGATATTTTATGTGATACGATAATGATGAAAATAAGAAGAAGAATAGTAATGCTTCTTATTTACCCAGGATAGCCGCCTCAATTCTTTGAACTGTTCTCCCAGTGGGCCCTGCAATAACATAGAGCTATTATTACTGCGGTTCATTTGATTCAGGCATACAAGCGTACAATGTATGCTAATTTGCCACTCACTTGGGGGTATTCCAGAAGGGTACTACAATGAAGGCACTCACTGCTAAATTACCCATGATGGTCACTTCCAATCTGTTGCCAATCACACCTGGGTAGAGTGTAGCACAATGTGGATACATTTATTGGTGAAGCAAATTAACACTATGAGTGGGAGTCAAACATGCAGCCCTCTGGTTGAAAGACGAGAGCTAGAACGAAGACACTACGATATCTTTGCAATGCCAGAGATCCAAAGAGGGTGGCGGATTCACCCTCCAATTCCTCCCTACCCTGCTGCTTTGAGATGGCAAAATAACATTGTGATGTTAGCCGTTTGTCATGATCGCATTTGGTGTTTTCAATCTAGATTCATTTATTCCTCACTAAAATTATTGTAAATATAGTTCAGCGCAAAACAATATTTACAATAGCTTTTATGACTGTCATCTCTTGACATAGAGCGTATATCATCCCGAGCATCCTCGGCCAAGAGCCGCTCCAGCACCCCCACCCAGCCTGTCTTCATACAGATGGGGAACCACTGGCTGGCAGGGGGGCGAGACATTGCCACGTGGGAGCGCGTCACCAATAGGATGAAGACATTTCATTCTCCGGGATGGATGGATGGTTCTTCCACGGCATCAAGGAGGCCAAAATCTGTCGGACCACACAAGTACAAGTGAGTTGTATTTGCCTTTTTGGTTTCCAAGTTTTTTTTGGTTCCAAAGCAAAAAGTAGTCAGACCACACCAGGGCAAAAAATTACTGACCCTTTCTTCATATACCTTGTACGAAGGATTTTTTTACATTTTTCCTCTTGATAATAGCCCCCTCAATACATTTTGCTGGGGCTAATTTGGAGGTCATGGGTGCCATTTCTAAGATTTAGGGGGATGGTTGCCCTTTGCCCCTGTGTATTTTTATGCTGTACTATTGATATACAAGTGAGTCATGTTTCCATTCTTTTGCAAGTTTTTCCTCTTCATAAGCAAAATTCAGTCAGACTAAAGAAATAAGAGTACTTGAAGATTTCCATATTTTCTTTATTTGCTAGTTTTAAAGATGCTTAATGAATCAAATTCTCTTTATTTTCTGTTTTGTTATACTCTTCCAGACCCAGAGGTGCATTGATGCAGCGCCGTGCCAAGTCAGCAGTAGGACCCAGGGAAAAGCGCGTTGTTTATCAAGGTAAAGAAGCTCTCCTTACTCTTTTATTAACACTTAGCAATTCTATTTGATCATTTCCAAAATTTTGTGTATTTTTGACTAATTTGTGTGATTTTTCTGTGGTGACGTCATTTTATAATATTTCTCTTGACTAAAAAGATTTCTTTAGAATGTGATGCAAAAATAATGGAAAAAATCAAGTTGGCCGTAAACGTTTGGTATAGGCACTCTCCAACTACTTTGGGTGATTCATCCTCAGATTTCTGACACAAAAGTTTGTTTGTACAACAATGTTTATGAACCTTGGTAGTGCTGTGTTGAAGACTCATTCCATTGAAGACTAGTGCCATTTACATGCATGACATGATGAAACAAAAGAAGCATTTTGAACATTATGATCTCCTGCAAAGATTCCAAATAATAGACAAAAGGCAAATATGCTATACAATAATAGCCAGAGAAGCAATGCATTTGTTATTTGGTAAATTGTTGAGTAAGCTACCATCAAATGTAGAATTCAGTTTATGAATGTTCAAAATTGTTTTCCTCAGTGTAAAAAGATAATCCACTTATCTACTGTAGATATGAACCTATTGCTTTTTATCTGTCGCATTGTTTTCTCAAATGTACATGTATGATTTCTCTTTGAAATTTTTGTTGAACCTGTGATATAACAAACTTTAGATGCAACAGACCTCTATCGAATGGCGACCTGTTATCAATGGTTATAAATGAGTTTTACAGGTGAAATACACGTAGCTGTAAAACGAAAAATACACCTGCCTGGCCATATTTGAACATTTCATTCTACGCCAATCTAACAATAATGTCTTATTGCCTAATGATAACATTCTACCGAAATATTAACACGGAAGACTAGGCTCATGAAATTGATTTTCAATCGTAAATGTATACAAAGAAATGATTCATTTGTCTCACAACAACCATTAATGGGGCTATACATACCCAAGCTACTGCTCTGTGATAGAGTGCTCAAATACTGTGAAAGAAAATCAGAGCATCCATGTGACACTCTAACCGGTAACCTCTCAAATGTTAGACCAGTGAAAAAAAAACAATAGACCACTGGAGTGCTTTGTGAAATTCCAAGAAAGTTGGAGCATGCAATTGAAATTCATATCGACTGCTCACCAGTTTCAAATCGACCCCTCTCTGTTATCATGATTGTTTTTGGCAGCATTGTGTGCAGGGGTATACTAGTGTAAGATGTGTACATGTAGTTGGCAGTGAGGATACAGAGTAATATCACAATATTGGTTGTGAGGTAGAGTATACATTGTAGGTGGAAGAAAATTTTGATTTGAATGAAATGATCTGCGCTACTTGAAGCCATAAGATTTACAGCATTTCAGAAAATAGTCCGAGAAGAGTACATCATAAAACAACATGCAGTTGCAAGAATATATGCAGTTTGAAATCTTATGTATTCTGCAAATGCAAATCGTGCCCAATCTTCCAGAATCAATCAAGGAGACATTACTGTATTTGTGCTTTGCAAAAGCTTTCATCATAATATCTTTTTCCTGTTGTGGTACATACTTATAATTTTGGTCAGTTGGCTGAATTTGTATTCCCCATTATATATTTTTAGGAGTAACGAAGGATTGTGGTGCAGAGAATAACAAATAACTGCAAATGACACAAGAAATACCCTTCAGATCCTAATTTATTATTCATAATTACAGCTCTGGTTGAAATCTTGGATTACATAGACACAACAATAAGCAATAAAGTGCGATTGATAAAAATGATT